>JAQIFY010002669.1:0-13145 GCA_028533085.1 Varecia variegata | reverse complement strand
AAATGCCGGTTGCACCCTCCAGTCATTGTGACCACTAAAATGCCCACACAAATTTTCAAAATACCCCCCATTGAGATTCATTGTCTAAGGTGACCCCAGGAAGTGACTGGTGGAAGGTTACATGCCTTAACTCTACGTATGGCACGAATAGCTCAGTAGCATAAAAGCAACTAAGAGCAAAATAGTGATAAACAATACAGGCGAGTGTTAGTGACATGTTTCTCGAGAAGTTAAAAATGCTGTCCCTCAGAGGGAACTATAAAATCAACATAGTAGGATTCAATCAGGGGTTTGCTAAATCATCGTAAAGAGCCAGGCACGCCCAAGCCTAGAGGAGATTTAACGGTAACTGTTGGTGGTCATAAATCCAAAGAAGAACTTTGAGTAAATTGGATGAAAATCAATTTGTCAAAATTCAATTCACCAAAAGTCAAGTCACTTAATGACCGATTCACCAAAGCCGATGTGTCAAATATTAATTTGCTGAAGGGTTAATTCACCCCAAACTGCCAAATCTGGGACCTTAAACCATGTCTAGAAGAAGTCAGTGTGCTACAGTTGTGTCACTGTGGCTAGACAAACCCTAGTGTATTTGGCACTTTGGGTCTATGTCATTAAGTTACAAGAGGATCCTGAGTATTTCAAATTTCATGCATTGTGCACATCTCCAATGTCAAGGGTTTTATTAAAAAAATAAGGTAAGCTTCTCTCTGCCAGTACATTCAACTCACCTCCTTCCTATTACTCTTAATCATGGCTTTGTAAATAAGCTCAATCAAATATTTTGTGCATGCACTGGGTGTGGTGACTCACGCCTGTGATCCCAGCACTTTGGGAGGCTGAGGCAGGAGGATTGCTTGAGGCCAAGAGCTTAAGATCGGCCTGGGCAACACAGTGAGACCCTGTCTCTACAAAAATAAAATAATTAGCCAGGCATGGTGTTTTGTGCCTATAGTCCCAGCTACTCACAATGCCGAGGTGGGAGGACTGTTTGAGCCCAGGAGTTCGAAGCTTCAGTGAGCTATGATCCCACCACTGCACTCCAGCCTGGGGGACAGAGAAAGACCCTATCTCTAAAAAAAAAAAAGAAAAAATATTTTGTGCGTGTGTCAAGTTTCCGACTCCTTTCCTTTGACATCATATACATGAAAGAACAGTTTGCCCTTTAAAACAGTTTTATACCAATTTGCCCTTCCCTATTTTCACTGACTGTATCAGTCTTTTGAACAAAATTTTTGTCTGCATGTCAATTTTTACATATTCCCAACAAATATGAAAACTAGCAAAAAATCTTTCCATGAAATGGGGGTCTATATACAAATTTTAAAATGTGGCTAAAATCCAAGTTAGACATAAAGCCTAGAAACTAGAGAAAGTAATAATTTCTGTTGAAGGACAAACTCACCCATTCACATATAAAATGCTCTACATTAAAGAAGCGCAAGGCTCTAAGAGGTGAAAAGCATAAAACGGACATTCGAGTGAGCTGCCCTGCTGAATTCTCAGTGAGAGCTGAGCAGAAGTCCCACGAGCCACGCCAAACAGACGCTGGAAATACATCCTCAAAGACTAAAGCAGTCTCACGCAAGCAATCTGTTAGGGACTCCATAAGTAGTTAACAGAAGCAAGGTTTTAGTGAATTAATACTTTGGTAAGTCGGTTATTCGGCAAATTGATGAGTCACTACCTTATTTTTTAGCAGACTGGTATACTGTGTTTTGGAGAGTTGGTTTACTTCCTCAAGAAGTAGTGTGGTAGGCAAGGGAGCTGGAAATAAAAGGACAGAAACAGGTACGGGGAGTGCCCAGCCTAGCATGGCCCATTAGAGATGATGTCCGTTCTCCATTCTGACCCGCACGTATGTGGAGACAGACGCCTCGGGCTAGCTCAGCCGGCTGCCGGTCACAGGTGAGTCCCACGACCGATCCTCGCTCTGATTCCACACTCACCTGGAAGGCTTCTGATTATAAATGAGCTTCCCCAGTCATTTTCCTTCAGAGAAAGAATCTGTAGGCCAAGGGTCATGAGTACCTGGTCACTATGGTGGATATAAATCTCAGTGTGCATTCATAAATGGGCATCTCTGTTTTTACACCTGTATTTTACGAGCTTTGTAAGTGTGGGTCAGCGCCACTGAGTCTGATCACCTTCAGGACCCTGATAAGATTAATTTTTCACAGCATCTGTGAGTAATGGCCAGACCCAGGTCTGTTCTGAATTCATCCAGTTGGCTCTGCACCTTTGCTTTGTGTTTCTACAATCTATAAAAACACAGTGGAGGAAGAGTCTACATTTAACACATTAACTGCTGTGTGAGTCGCATTTAACTCACGCTAGTTTTGAGCCCGGGGCCTCGTGAAGCATATGTAACTCACACGTCTCTACCTTGGGAGCCACATGAACTATTTTTCAAGTTGCATATAACTCACACATAGAAAACAATAAAAAATAGCAAATTTTTCATTAAATTAGAACAGATCTTTTTGTTTTCAAAGTTTTTATTCTGTTTTCCTAGTAAAACACTGTGGCCCCAAGAAAAAAATTTTTTCTTCTCCTGTGGCAGTCAGTGCGTTAAAGGGTGGACCTAAAATAATTCTGAACAGGGAGAATAAAATATTTTTATTATATATTTTATATAAAAGCCCTGAAGTGATGATAACCACATCAGCCAGGAGCTCCAAGGTCACACTAACAGGCACAAACAGGATTTCTCTGGATCTAGCTTTAACTCACTATTGGGGGGCCTTCCTCTCTCCATGCTTCACCCCCTCCAACACGCCACACCACCCCCCACCGGTTATTTAGGGAAGTTCCCAAGGAGTTCTTGTGTGCTGATGATGAGGTCCTCTCGGCCATCCCTGCCCTTGTCCTGCCCTGTTCCACTCCTGTTTTAGTCCGTTCAGGATGCTATTAAAAAAATACCCGAGCCTGGGTAATTTATAAAGAACAGAAATTTATTTCCCACAGCTCTGGAGGCTGGAAAGTCCAGGATTGAGGCACCAGCAGATTCGGTGTCTGGGGAGGGCTGCTCTCTGCTTCTGAGATGGCACCTTGCTCCTGTGTCCTCACGGGCAGAACAGATGGGAGGGCAAAAGGCACTTTCACGAGAGCATGAATCCAGGTCCCAATAGTGCAGGTTCTCCATCCGTATGACCTAATCGCTTTCCAAAGGGCTCCACCTCTTAAGACGATCACACTGAGTATTAGGTTCCAGGATATGAATTCTGAAGGTCCATATGCATTCGAACAATAGCAACCCCCTTCGGTTCTGTCTGCTGTGAAGCAGGGGAGGGCTGGCACTGAAGGTGTTGCTGTCCATGCCAAGCACAGCCTTCTGCTGCTGGATCTCTTCTCACTGCTTCACCGGCTGGAGCCAGAGCTGCGAGCACTACTCTAGGCCTGCCAGGTGCCCTGGATCTCCAAGTACCAATGCTGGGCCTCACCTCTTGTTATCCCTAACTTGGTATGTTCTGCACGAAAGGCTGTGTGAGGAGCATCTCTCTCTCTTTTCTCCTTTGCATTACAGTGGACACAAGACCCTGCAGTGCTGCCTCGTGTTTCCAGAGAGTTCCCACAATAGTCCACAGGGACTCAACCAAGGCTCTGGATGAGGGAGTGACCACTGCTATCCAGAGCTGGAATGTAAATGAGCTCAGGGTGCAGCAGAAAATCAAGAAGTGATGCAGAACCACCCAACCAAAGAAGACAGAGGCCACGAGCACCAGGTGAGTGATGGGCCCTTGGCTACCCCTGACATGTCCTGCTCAGTCTGGATGGAGATGAAAGTGAGCATCGTCATTCAACCACACTGAAGAACATAGGTTATTTTTGTAACCAGAAAAAGGATGACATTTCAAACCATCATTAAAATAAAAAAAATACGAAGAGATCAGCCAAGATGGCCAACTAGAGACACTGCTTGTCAAATCGTCCCAGCTGGAACGTAGAATACTGGACGGAGGAGAGCGGAGAGCTGTTGCAGTTCGGGCGTGTATCACAGGGAGAGACAACAGAGATGACCGGGGACCCAACCAAGAAAAACTGCAAAGCTGAGAAAGAAGAAGGTAGAGAGGAGAAGACAAGACAGCAGCATGGACCAAACCCAGAGAGGCTCGGAGCCCAGTGAAAGGTTAAGGGGGGTTCCCACCTCACCTAGGTGCCTTCGGTGAACAGTGGGACACAAAACATATTGGAGGTGCTTTTACCCTCCACGAGCCCAGGCACAGCAGCTAAATGGGAAAGTGGGGTGACCAGTGAACCAGGAGTTCGGGTGTTCAAAAGGGACACTCCGCAGGAGAATGTGACAAGAGACCGGAGTGCCAGCTTTCTTACACCTTGACACTTCTTCCTCTGCACCTCCTCCAATCCCGGCATCAGAGAAAGTAATTTTGGCTTGGGTGGCTGTTAGCCACAACCGCTCTCCCCCATTGCAACCATGAGAATACTCTGAACCAAGGAGCACACAGATGTCTGCTTCTCTACGCAGGTGCGTTTTCCCAGCTGAGCTCGCCACTGAGAGCAGGCCGACACAGTTTGCGAGCTTCCTGCCCACTAGCGTTTGGCGGGATCTCGCACTGGCTGCTTAGACAGGTGGCTGGACAGGTGGCTGGTGCCCCCCAGACACAAGAGCAGTACGGGGAGACACAGGGGAGACGTCTGTGACTTTATGGAAACAGAAAAACAATTTACTGAGAGTGACTGCACCCACACTGTTGGGACCTGTGACGATGGCAGTTTGTATAAAGGGACTAAATCAAACTAAATAAATGAATGTATTTTTTAAAAGAATATTATGGGGGTACAAACGTTTTGGCTACATGAATTGGGTGGTGAGGAAGCCCTCGTGGACATATCCAATGGGAGAGTGTGGAGGGGCACTGAGGAATGGAAAATGTGTGAGCGTGCCCATCCCCCATCCCCACTGGAGAACTGCCGTATTGGATAAGGATGTGGCACTCAGAGTGAATTAGCCTAGCCCCTTGTTCCCATGACAACTGAATGCTTCAGATGTGCCAGCTGAATGGGAGAGTTCCCCCCGCCCCATTACAATAGAGAGTGCAGACTGAGCCCAGAAACTCATGAGTAGCTACTTCTTCCCAGCACAAGCATGCCCCTGGCAGAGGCCTCTATAGACAGAGAGGCCTATCTCTCTCCCCTTGGGGTCTTGTGGTGGAATAGGCATGCATAATTTGGGATCCCCCTACCCATCAGCATCCCATGGAGACACACGCTAGTGGGCCAGACACACAGACCAAGGGGTAGTTTGAGAGCAGCTGGTCTCAGGTGATGAGGGAACTCACGTGGACTGATCTGATGAGAGTGTTGTGGAGTTCCAAGGAGCGAATACAGAGGGTGCTCACCCCACCCCACAGAGAAACTGCCCTAGTGGACAAGGGCAGAAAGAGCCTGGCTTGGAGCCTTAGCACTCAAGTGATTGGGCACCTCCCTCAAGAACAGCCTTCCTGGCTTGGAGAGAGTGCCCTGAACTTCATACCAGCTGCTCCCACTAGCAGCTAGATAAGCCCACTCTGAGCCCCACCAAGGCTTTGCAAAGCCTCTCAGGCTCTCGCAATCCAGCCACGATTTATCTTGCTCCTCCCCCCAACTCAGGGAAAGTAGAGGTCAAACAACCCCCTGGGAGCCACAGGGTTCTCCCCAAAGCTTGGCGCGATTGTGTGACCCACCTGGAGGACCACAGCTTACCATGGGCACAAAAGGCCATCTCAGTAGCTAGCTCTTCCACGCAAACTTCAATCAATGCCAGGGGGAACAACCCATAGCTAAGCATAATGCCTCCCAACTCAAGCAAACAGGGAGCAGCTGATTCCTACTTGCAAGTACCACCCACCATCTTGGAGATTAAGACGGGGGACCTAACTCACTACATACTATTGGGAAGAAGTGAAGAGAGAAGGTCAGAGGTAACCCAAGAGGTTCATCAAACCTGCTAGAACACCCCATAGACAGCTCAGGAACAGCACTCCTCTCCCTGGAATGCTAAGGGATTGATCTTCAGGGATCTGGAGATAGGCTCGTGAGCCAGGCTTAGCACCCCCGAGGTCTTGACTGAGAAGTCAGGATGAGAAGGAATCAGTGAAAGAAGACTGGAAACATGAAAAATCAGAGTGAAAGGATACCCCCAAAAGAAATCAATAACTCTTCACCAATGGATACGAACCAAAATGAAAAGATTGAAATGACAGATGAAGAATTTTGAATACGGATTGTAAGGAAGCTCAATGAAATACAAGGGAAAATAGAAGCCCAACACAAAGAGACCACAAAATCAACCCAGGAAATGAATGAAAAATTCACTAAAGAAATTGAATTATTTTTAAAAAATCAAACAGAACTTCTAGAAATGAAAAATTCATTCAAGGAAATACAAAACACAGTGGAAAGCCTTAAGAATAGACTAGATCAGGCAGAGGAAAGAATCTCAGAGCTTGAAAACAACATCTTTGAGTTAAACAAGTCAGCCAGAGAGAAAGAAGAGAGAAATAAGAAGAATGAACAAAGCCTACAAGAAAGATGGGATTATATAAAGAGGCATAACATAAAAATCATAGGCATCCCTGAGGAATTAGAATAAGGCTTGGAAAACCTATTTGAGGGAATAATTGAGGCAAATTTCCCTGGCCTTGCTGGAAATCTAGATATTCAGGTACAGGAAGCTCAAAGGACTCCTGGGAGATTCATCGTGAAGAGGCAATCACCATGACACATAGTCATCAGACTGGCCAAAGTAAACATGAAAGAGGCATTCCCATGAACCATAAGGTGAAAGCATCAGGTAACTTACAAAGGAAAACCCATCAGAATAACCGCAGTTGAGACTTCTCAACTGACATCTTACAAGCCAGAAGGTATTGGGACCCCCTTCTCAGTCTTCTCAAACAGAATAATGCCCAACCTAGAATTTGATACCCTGCAAAACTAAGTTCCTTATATGAGAGAGAAATAAAGACTTTCTCAGACAAGCAAACACTGAAGGAATTTTTCAAGACCAGACCTGTCCTGCGGAAGTTCTCAGAGGTGCATTATACATGGATCAACACAATAGACACCCACCAGTATAAAATCACCCAAAAACTAAAGATCAGGGCCAAGATACCACAATGACTCAAGAAGTAAAACAAGACAATATTGTTCTACTCGACAGGATGAACACCAATCCACCCCACTTATCAATTCTTTGAAAAATGTGAATTGCTTGAATTCCCCCCTCAAAGACATAGGCTGGCTGAATGGATAAAAAAATACAAGCCAAGTATCTGTTGTCTCCAGGAAACACATCTGACCCATAAGAATTCATTCAGACTCAAGGTGAAAGGATTTAAAACAGTATTCCACACAAATGGAAACCAAAAGAAAGCTGGTATAACCATTCTCATATCAGATAACATAGATGTCAAATCAGTAAAAGTAGAGAAAGACAAAGAGGGTCATTATATAATGGTGAAGGGAACAATTCAACAAGAAAACATAATGATCCTAAATATTTATGCACCTAACATAGGTACACCCAGATTCCTAAAGCAAACCCTGCTTGTTCTAAACAAAATGATAAACAGTGGCATCATGATAGCCAGGGACTTCAACACCCCATTGACAGAATGTGACAGATTCTCCAAGCAGAAAATAAACAAAGAAACAATGGACTTAAATGGCACTCTAGAACAAATGGGCCTAACAGACATTTACAGACCATTTCTACCCAAAAACTACTGAATATACATTCTTCTCATCAGCCCATGGAACATTCTCTAAGATTGATCACATCTTAGGGCACAAAACATGTCTCAACAAGTTTTAAAAAATAGAAATTATATCATGTATCTTCTCAGACCACGGTGGAATAAAATTAGAAATCAATTCCAACAAAAACACTCAACTCTACACAAAGTCACAGAAATTAAACAATATACTGCTGAATGATTATTGGGTCAAGGAGGAAATTAACATGGAAATCAAAAGATTCTTCAAACTAAATAACAAAGGGGACACAAGTTATAAAAAATCTGTGGGATTCAACAAAAGCAATCCTGAGGGGAAAATTCATAGTTTAAAAGCCTACATTCAAAAGACAGAAAGATTACAAATCAACAATCTCATGAATCATCTCAAGGAATTGGAAAAGGAAGAGAAAACCAATACCAAACCCAGCAGAAGAAAAGAAATAACTAAGGTCAGAGCAGAGCTAAATGAAATCAAAAATAAAAGAATTACACAGAAGATTAAACAGGCCTCTTGCTAGATGAACCAGAAAGAGAAAAGGAAGGACCATACTAAGCTCAATGAGAAATGAAAAAGAAGATATCATAACTGATACCACAGAAATACAAAATATTATCACTGAATACTATAAAAATCTCTGTGCACACAAACTTGAAAACATTGAGGAAATGGACAAATTCTTGGAAACGCACAACCTTCCTAGGCTCAATCAAGAAGAACTAGAACTCCTGAACAGACCAATACCAAGTAATGCAACAGAAACAGCAATAAAAATATCTCCCAATAAAAAAAATGTCCTAGACCAAATGGTTTCACACCCGAATTTTACCAGACCTACAAAGAAGAGCTGGTACCAATACTGCAGAAAATATTCCATAACATCAAGAAGGAAGGAATCCTCCCTAACTTGTTCTATGAAGCCAATATCACCTTGATACCAAAGCCAGGAAGAGACGCAACAACAACAACAACAACAAAAAACTACAGATCAATGTCCCTTATGAATATAGATGCAAAAATTCTCAATAAAATCCTAGCAAACTGAATTCAGCTGTACATCAAAAAAATAATCCACCACAACCAAGTAGGCTTCATCCCAGAAATGCAGGGATGGTTCAACATATGCAAATCTGTAAATATGACTCACCACATAAATAGAAGCAAAAACAAAGACAATATGATCCTCTCAATAGACACAGAAAAAACATTTCACAAAATTCAGCACCTTTTTATGATAAGAACTCTTAACAAAATAGGCATAGGTGGAACATACCTCAAAATTATAAAAGCCATATACAACAAACCCACAGCCAACATCATACTGAAAGGGGGAAAATTGAGAGCATTCCCACTTAGAACTAGAACCAGACAAGGTTGCCCACTGTCACCACTTCTATTCAATATAGTGCTGGAAAGTCCTAGCCAGACAGTTAGGCAAGAGAAGGAAATCAAGGGTATCCAAATTGGGAAAGAAGAGGTAAAACTATTGCTCTTTGTTGACAAAATGATTTTGTATCTAGAAAACCCCAAGGATTCTGCCAAGAGACTCCTGGAATTGATAAATAAATTCAGCAAGGTCTCAGGTTACAAAATTAGTATACACAAATCAGTAGCATTCCTATATACCAACAACTGTCAAGCTGAGAATCAAGTCAAAGACTCAATACCTCTCACAACAGCAACAAAGAAAATAAAATACCTAGGAATATATTTAACCAAGGAGGCAAAAGACCTCTACAGGGAGAACTATGAAACACTGAGGAAGGAATTAGCAGAAGACATAAACAAATGGAAAAACATATCATGTTCATGGATTGGCAGAATCAACATTGTTAAAATGTCTATACCACTGAAAGTGATTTACAGATTCAGTGCAATCCCCATTAAAATACCAACATAATTTTTCTCAGATCTAAAAAAAACAATTCTATACTTCGTATGGAACTAGAAAAGATCCTGAATAGCCAAACTGACCTTCAGCAAAAAGAACAAATCAGGAGGCATTGCTTTGCCAGACTTCAAGCTATACTTCAAGGCTACAGTCACCAAAACAGCATGGTTACTATAACTGGCACAGCATGGTTACTATAACTGGCACAGCATGGTTACTATAACTGGCAGCATAGACCAATGGATCAGAACAAAGAGCCCAGATTCAAAACCATCCTCATATTGCCATCTGTTCTTTGACAAACCAGACAACAACATACACTGGGGAAAAGGATCTCTATTCAATAAATAGTGCTGGGAAAATTGGAGTAGCCACATATAGAAGACTGAAACAGGATCCGCACCTCTCACCACTCACAAAAATTAATTCACAATGGATAACAAACTTAAACCTAAGGCATAAAACGTAAGAATTCTAGAAGAAAATGTTGGGAAAACTCTTATAGATGTCAGCCTACATAAAGATTTATGAAGAGGATCCCAAAGGCAATCACAGCAACAGCAAAAATAAATAAATGGGACCTGATTAAATTAAAAAGCTTCTACACAGCCAAGGAAACAATCAATAGAGTGAATAGACAACCTACAGAATGGGAGAAAATATTTGCATGCTATACATCTGTGAAAGGGCTAAGAATCTACAAAAAACTCAAGCAAATCAGCAAGGAAAAATCAAACAACCTCATTAAAAAGTGGACAAAAGAGATGAACAGAAGCTTTTCAAAAGAAGATTTACTACTGTTCAATAAACATACGAAAAAATGTTCAACGTCTCTAATCATCAGGGAAACGCAAATCAAAGCCACAGTGAGATATCATCTAACTCCAGTGAGAATGGCTTTTATCAAAAAGTCCCAAAACAACAGATGCTTGTGTGGATGTGGAGAGAAAGGAACATTTACACACTGTTGGTGGGACTGCAAACTAGTACAATCTCCATGGAAAGTAGTATGGAGATACTGCAAAAAACTAAAAGTAGACCTACCATTTGATCCAGCAATCTCACTATTGGGTATTTACCCAAAGGAAAAAGTCATTTTATCAAAAAGACACTTGTACTCAAATGTTTATCGTAGCACTATTCACAGTCACAAAGATGTGGAGTCAACCCAAGTTCCCATCAATATATGAGTGGATTAATAAAATGTGGTATATGTATACCATAGAATATTACTCAGCCATAAAAAAATAGCGAACTAATACCTTTTGTAACAACCTGGATTGAACTTGAGACCATTCTTCTAAGGGAAGTATCACAACAATGGAAAAACAAGCACCATGTATACTCACTATTAAATTGGAGCTATCGATCAACACTTATGTGCACACGTGGTAGTAAAACTCAACAGAAATCAAACAGTTGAGACAGGAGGAGGGCATAGGTAAATTCACATCTAACGGGTACAATGCACACTATCTGGTGATGGGCACACTTATAACTTTGACTCAAACTGTACAAAAGCAATTCATGTAACCAAAATGTTTGTACCCCTGTAATCTTTAAAAAAAAAATACACTCATTTATTTAGTTTGATGCTTATAGTCCCATTATACAAACTGCCATCAGGTCACAGGTCCCAATAATGTGGGTACAGTCACTCTCAATGAATTATTTTGCTGTTTCCTAAAGTCATAGGTGAACAAAACCCTTTGGATGGTGTAGGGAGAGATACCAGATCTAAATGGACCCAGCTAAGTGGCATCCAACATTCTGTTACCCTGAGTGGGCAGATCAGAAAAATAGCTGTCCATATGCCTCTTCCTGGTCTGGACCTTCAGAATAGGACCTCGGGAGGGCATTAGTCTTGCCTGTGTCTGCCCCAACTTCCATTTCTGGTATCAAGGACTTTTCAACTGCCCCTCTACCTCCTAACATGTTTGTGACTGATCATGTGCGTGCACACGCGGGAATTTTGCCCTGGGCCCAGTCGATTTCCAAAGCTGCTGGTCAACCCTGATGTTGGTTTCCTGATTAGTAGTTGCTTACTCCAGGCTTCGCCCTCTAAACCCAGAGACTTTTCTCTGGTTCTGCTCTGCTGCTGCAGGAGGCAGAGAGCCTCTGATTTTCCCCTTTCCAACATCATTTCCACGCAGGATTTTCAGAGGACATCTGTGTTCTACAGGAGGTCTAAATTCCCATTCTGCAGGTACTTTTAATTTATTTCAGCATTCTGTTGTCCTTTTCTTGTGAAATATTTCTTTTATTCCATGTATCTTTCTCTGCCTCGCAGTCTTAGTCTCACCCTTACTTCAGACTAAGTTAGGAGAGGGACTCTGCTATTCGTGGTTGACCCTATCCTGTGCTTTGTAAGGTATGCTAAAGGATTTTCTCCCACCCTTGCCACTGGATTTTAAAATTAATTCTAAAAGAGAACACAATTTCTGAGGCTGTCCTTCCTTGAAGGACATTTTTTATTCCCTCTGCAAAATGTGTACTGGGGATTGGTCTATAGGAAAAAATTTTTCTGTGCCTCTGTTTTGTATTATTCCTGGGTGGTTTGGGGGATGGGTGACCTGATGGCACAATTTACCTAAGGGAGCATCCTCCTTCTCTGTCTGAGTTCAATTTACAACATAATCGGGGTTGGCAGGGGATATCCTGAAACAGCAGCAACTGTCTCTACACAAAACATCATTTTGCCTCGGGCCAAGCCTGTTCACCTTGATGGTTACTTTGAGACAGTGTCTAGCATCTTGCTCACAGCTATGGTACTGGTCCCCAGTGATTAAAAAGAACACGGGGCTTGTCCTAGACACACACAAACACACACATACACAATCTCTCTGTCTCTGTCTCTGTCTCTCTCTCTCGTCTCTGGGAGAAGTGTGCCTTCCAGAAGTGTTCTTTTTATTGCTGTTCAAATCTGAACATCTTCCTTGAGGAGGGTAGGACAAAAGAGGGAGATGTCTGAACATGTCTCAGAGTTCGGGGCTGTGGTTTCCTCCACCTCTCTGGTGCAGGCCTAGAGTCAGAGTGGGAGGAGAAGGAAGTGGTCAGAGAAGAGGAGACAGCTATGTTAAAAGAGCAGGGGGCTGGGAGCAAGCCCTCCCCTGCCTTTCTGCCCTTAGTCCTTGCTAAAACCCCAGAGCTCTCAAATAGGAAGTGGATGGACAGTCCTGCTATTTCCAGGTTCTGTTGGGCACCTTTTCAAACCCTAAACCAAAATATAGAACATGGACTTTCTGGGTTCATTCTAAAGAGGTGGCAGTCCATTTGTTGATGGAAATCCTAACAGTGTGAGCTGTGAATCGTGCCGATGTTGGTTTGGGGTTGACAGGATGGAGGTGGAGGTGCCTGTGTGCTCTCTTGCTGTGTTTCCCGCTCTGCCCTCTCCTGTTGTTTACTTTCTCCTCACGTTTGTCAGTCATGGGAGGGGGCAAGATGGGGAAGGGGACAATCATTCCTAATTACTACCAACCCCAAAGCACACCAAACCAAATGTAGTCCACTCCTCAGT
>JAQIFY010002668.1:0-13148 GCA_028533085.1 Varecia variegata | reverse complement strand
CACTGGACTTGGGGGCTCTCTGGCACAGCAGCCCAGCCCCTGTGCAAACTCTGCCCAGCGTGGAGTCTCTGCTTCGAGTTGCCCTCGCTTGTGGGGGCTGATCCAGGATCAGTGGGGCTCGGCACTTGCTTCTACAATGTAGGGGCTCATTTTAAGAAAGAGAATGGAAAAAGATTTCATTTTGCTAATTTTATAAAAAGATATGGCTATGTAAGCACAATGACAGGGCCCTGCCCAGACCTGGGAAGGGCTGTGCACAGGCGAGGCCCCCACGCTGCAGCCAGGTGGTGGATACGGCTCTGCTCCCCCCAGATCCCTCTTCAGGACCCCCGCACCCGGCCCCCAGCTGTTGGGGGTGCTGGCTGCTCATGGCTCCCGGCTGCACCCCTCGTGGGAAGTGTCAGCAGCCCCAGGGAACTGCCTTGGCTCAAATGTAGTCCCCCTCCCAGGGGGACTGCCCATGGCTGGTGGTGGCCTGACACAGACATCCCAAAGCCTGAGTCCCTGGCTGCAGTTTGGGACAACTCTGAAGGGCCTTCCCAGCTGCAGAGCTCACCGTAGGGTGGGCTAAAGTCCCTGTTGCCTTGCACTGCGGTCACCTCGCCCCCACCGTGATGCCTTCCTCGTGTTCTTACGGGAGCCCATTTTTCAGCCTACTAGGACAATGTTTGCTCCCTCAGGACCAGTGACAGGGGCCGAATCCCCACAAAACCTGACCACGGGTGGGCCAGGTCTGCCAAGATCAGCAAGACACCAGACACCAAGCATGTCACAGTGTGTGCTAATATGTACCATCGGGGACATCATGGGACTAGACCCCATGGGCGCTTGAGCAAAAGCAAACAGAAGGTGAAGTCGGTGTGTTCGTTTCCTAGGGCTACCGTAACAAAGTGCCACAAACTGGTGGCTAAAAGCAGCAGATATTTATTGTCACACAGTTCTGGAAGCCAGAAGTCCAAAATCAAGGTGCCGGAAGGGCCATCTCTCTCTGCAACCTGTAGGAGAGAAGCCCTCCTTGCCTCCTCCTAGCTCCTGCTGGCATGCAGGCAATCTTTGGAGCTCTGTGCTTGTAGCTGCGTGTTACCAATCTCTGCCTCTACCTCCACGTGGCCTCCTCCTGTGTGTGTGTCTGTGTTCCTCTTTCCCCCTTTTAGAAGGACACCAGTCATATTGGATTAGGACCCACCCTAATTGACTTCATCTGATTTGATGACCTCTGTAAGGACCATGTCTTCAAATAAGGTTACATTCTGAGGTTGTGGGAGTTAGGACTTCTACAAGTCTTTATTTTAGGGCAGTAAGGCGGCATGATTCAATCCATAGTGGATAAGGGAGAGTTCATCAATACGGGAATGAATATTCGCCCAGGATAACGGATTTAACATTCAGCAAGGAACCGGGGCGATGGGGTTAACGTCCTTGGACAAAGTGAAGGCCCGTGCTCCATGCAGTGGAAACAGCAGGACTAGTACGGCAAGGATCAGAGGCCAGGGAGGAGTGGATATGTTCCAGGAGGCTGGAAACCCACCTGGCCATGTGGCCCAGGCAGTGCCGCCAGAGTGACAGGGAACACACCAAAAAGGGAGCCCCAGTGTCATCAAAAAACAGAGGTGGCTTCTTCCCTGAGCCAGTCCTGACATAGGGGATTGCCTTAGTCTGTTTATGCTGCTGTAACAGAATTCCTCAGACTGGGTAGTTTATACAGAAAAGAGGTCCAGTTGGCTCATAATTCTGGTGGCTGGGAAGTCCAAATTGAGCATTTGCATCTGGGGAGAGCCTCAGGCTGTTTCGACGCATGGCAGAAAGTAGAAAGGGAACCAGTGTGTGTCAAGAGATCCCACAGCAAGAGAGGAAGCAAAAGAGAGAAACCGAGGAAGCCAGGCTCTTTTGAACAACCCCCTCTCGTTAATCTATTCCTGAGGGATCCGCCCCCTTGACCCAAGCACCTCCCACTGGGCCCGCCTCTCAACACTGCCACGGTGCGCATCAAGCTTCAACGCGAGCTTTGGCGGGGACAAACCAAACCATCACAGGGATGCTTCTATAACCTGGACTCCCTGGTAAAAATGGGTGTGACAGGACACTTAAATAATAGTTTGGTGACACACATTTCAGAATCAAGGAGGATAGAACTGTTGCAACTAGCAGGACGACTGGATTAGCAGCCTGTGGGCCTGACTCACAGAGAGCAGCCGACAGTGTTAGTAGAACAAAAGCTCGAGGGCAAGATGCATGGGCAGCCAGCAAGGGCGTTTCTTAATATACAAACAACAAAATCTAGGATGCGTGATCCCAGGGGGTGAAGTCAGATGCCCAGAGAAGTCATGTTCCCTTGCCCAGATTCTAGACCTGAGTCAGTTTTCAGATCCCAAATTGAAGGAGGGTCTGGGTCCCTGTGAGGAAGGACCCTACCATGCCACAGCAAGTGTCCCTTAGTGGTTCCACAGCCCTTCCCCAAAGGGACCCATGACCATGATGTGCTGCAATTGGCTTGCACCAATTGTTAATTTTTTAACGAGACTCAATTGTTAAATTTTCAGGAATTTTGTAAGTCGGTCATTAAACAAAGCCATGTAAAAAATTAAATAATATAAACTTATAATTAAACTTATATTAAAACAAAGATAATAAATACTCAAAAATCATATTCTGATTATTTTGCCACAGTTTACTATTATCTATGCTCTTGAGGTATTTATGCGTTATGAGTTCAGTTGTGTCCTCCAAAAAGACATATTGAAGTCCTAAGCCCCGGTACCTCAGAATATGACCTTATTTGGAAATAGGTCATTGCAGATGTTATTAGTTAAGGTGCGGTCATTAGTGTGGGGCCTAATCTAATATGACTGGAGTCCTTATAAGGAAGGGAAGAAGAGAGACAAAGGGAGGGACAACAGGGAGAAGATAGCCACGTGACAACAGAAGCAGAGATCGCAGTGACACATCCAAGGGACGCCAAGGACCTACGGCAAACATGGAAAGCTGGGAAAGGCAAGGAAGGATTCTCCCCTACAGGTTTCAGAGGGCACATGGCCCTGTCCATACCTTGATTTTAGCCTTCTGGCTTCCAGAACTGTTACATAAGAAATTCTGTTGTTTTAAGCCACCAGGTCTGTACTATGCTGTTATGGGAACCCAGGAAAAGAAACCATTGTATGTACTGTGTCTGTATGGTAGGAATACTATACAATGATGTGCGATTTTGCATCTCTTCCAAATCCTGTGCTCAGTGACATCAGGTTGGCAGCTTAAAATTGGCCTGGTGGTGTATTTACACAGTGGAAATTGGCAAATGCTACATATCAGAGCTCTTCTTTCCAGAGGGCTGGTTGTTAAATGTTTACCGGCGCATCACTGCCAATGGCCAACAGTACTCAGACCCTCTGATAACTGTTGGATGCAGGATTTGAATCAATGTTGATGCTGGGGACCCAGAGTGTCATTCTGGCCCTCCTAGTAGAGTGGGAGGCATATGGAGGTAAGTATTAGTAATAAATGGAGTCGTGACCCAGATCTGGCTCACAGAGCTATTATAATGGGGGAAGACCAAGTGGAAGGCTGACACTGGCCCCTTCCCATCTTGGCCATGATGGTAGAAACAGTCATCATGTCCCAGAGGTTATGGCAGAGATTAGTGCCATACTCAGTTTGGAGAATGCAGTCGTGCCGATTCATGTCCTATCCCCATTTAATTCACCTCTTTGGTCCCTTCAAAAGCCAGATGGGTCATGGTGGATGACAGTAGACTCTCTTAACTCAACTGAATAGTAGCTCAAATTGCAGCTGCTGTGCTGGGCATGGTATCTTGGCTAGAGAGGATTAATATGGATCATATCACTATGCCATCGCATATGTGCTATTTGGCCATTGTCCTGGCAAAAGCAATCTGTTCATCCCAACCAGAAAGGAGGGTCAGAGGCAGTTCACATTTACGTGGGATGGCCAAAGTGCACGTTTAGAATCTGGCCCTGGTGATACGTTAGTAGCACCGCCCTCTGTTGTCATAGCAACTACAAGGACTGGACCATCTGGACACAGCATCCCTCTGGCCCACTCTTCTAGGTCAACATGGAAGATTTATGCAGAAGAAGTGACAAGTGCATTGGAAGACCTATGCTCCAGAGGGTGGGAGAGCAGCCTTTCAAAGTTTCATGAGTGAAGTTTTTAGAGATCTAGTGGAGGGATCTACCTGGAGCATATAATCCAACAGACTTTGAGAACTAGAGGTGTGTATGGTGAGAAAAGATCCCTGTGGAGTTTACACAGACCTCAAAAGGGAACCACAGTGCAGCCCACTAGGGTTCAGGAGCCGGGTCAGGGTGTCTGTGGCGTAGTGCACACCATTCACAGAGCTGTGCCTGGCAGCCCACTGGGACATGGCAGAAAGGAAGTGAGGACCACAGGATATCAAGTGACCGATCACGAGGTGAGGTGGGCCAAGCAGCGATCCGTTGTAAGACAGAAGTGGTACATCTAGGACCCGGCACAGCAGGGCCATGGGATGAGTAAACCACCGGAAGAGGTGGTCCCGGTTCCCTGGCACCCACCACTATTGCATCAGTGCCTTCCTCTGCTCACACCTGTGGCCACAAGGCTGGGACCTTTTGTGACCAGCTGATGGAAAATGAAAGAGATAAAGTGTGATCCATGGATGGATGGTGTCCATGGCTCAGTATATGGGTATAAGAAGAAAATAGACTTTTCACTACAGCTGAATTCCAGGGGTCCCTGAAAGGCAGAGGTGAGAGGAAATCTTCCCAATGGCAGAGCTCCAGGTGGCGAAGTGGATCCCCCACTGTGCGGAAAGAAGTAGCCTGAGGTGGCACTCACCTGAGATTACTATGGGTAAGGACTTCGGTGTAGAGTTATATGGATGGCCTTACAGGAGTGGACACAATGTATGATGATCCCTTTTTTAATGTTAATGGCCACCAGGGAGGATCTACCACAGAAGTGGCACTGACCACCCAAGGAGAAATAATGACTTGGCCAGTTGTTGACATCAACCGGCCTCTGCCATCAGCCGCCACAGCTCTGGCATGGTGGGAGTGCAAGTGGAGCAGCTGGGTGGCAGGACAAAGGCCACACGTGGGGCCCCACAGCACGAGCTCCCGTTCACCAAAGCCGATCTCACCAGCACCACTGCTGGGGCTCAAACCTGCCAGCCAGAGGCATCATCCCCTGAGAAGACCAACCTGCCACTTGGAGGCAAGCTAATGACACTGGTTCCCTTCCATCCTAGAAGGGACAAGGGTTCGTCTTGACTGGGATAACCCAGCCACAGGTTTACTTTTCCTGGCCTCGGGGACTCAGCCAGAACTGCCACCTGAGGGATTACAGAACTCTGACCACCAGCAAAGGAACCTGTGTAACAGCACCGTGGATTGAGGGCCACACTTTTTAGCAAAGGAAGTGCCACCATAGGCATTTTGGGATCCATTACTCCCATTCCAAACCCCACTATCCAGAAGGTTCTCGCCCAATAGAGCAGTGAAATGGCTTCTTAGAGATGCAGCTCAGGCCACAGCTTGGCATGGAAACTCTGCAGGATGGAGTCCGCTCACCAGGTATGCAGCACGCACTGCAAATCCACCATCACTGTATAGTGTTGGGTCCCCCAACACGGAGAAAAATGAATCTGGGAACAAAAGAGCAGATACCAAAATGGCATTGCTTCCCATCGTGCCCACTGACCACTTTAGAAAGCAGTTCTTCCTGCCCCAAATTTAGACTTTGCAGATCAAGAGGCCCTGGTTCCCAGAGAAAGATCCTACCCAGAGCACAGCAAGAATCCCACTGAAGCTACAGTGCTGATGGCCACCCAGTTACTGTCCCTTCTGCCGAGAGAACCAGCAAATAAGGAGAGGAGTCAACACCTTGGCAGGAAGAACAACACTGGTCATCGGGAGGACGTGGGGCTGCTGCACAGAGTGAGCAGGGAGGGACAGGCTTAGCACCCAAGTGACCCACTGAGGCATCTTCAGTGACTCTGTTGACCAGTTTAAATGAAAAAGCAAATCGGCAGAGAGCAGCCATAGCCTGAGAAGGTCATGGTTATAAGGGCTTCAGACAGCACGGGGAGAAGGGTCTGGGTCACCCCATCATGTAAGCCACCTAAGCCAGCCCTGGAGTTCAAGGTTACAGTGAGCTATGATGGTGCTACTGTGCTCCAGCCTGGGCAGCAGAGCAAGACCCTGTCCCTTAAAACAAACAAACAAATAAAACCTGGGAGAAACATCAATGCCAACCCATAGAGTTAGAATCAGGAAGCTGTAATAGTGGTGGTGGGGGGCTAGTGTCTTCCATTTGCCCCCACACACCTACTCTCCCCATTTCTCCACCCTGCTCTGGGCCCCAGAGAGAAGGGAGAAGAGGTCAGAGTCCGTATTTCCCAGTCTTCCTCCCTGTAGGGCCACCATCACCGGTCTATTTCCTCCACCTACCTACCTGACCCTCCTCCCCAGGCCAGGCAACTACACCCTCAACCCTCTCCCCTTCCTTTAGGCCTCCCCCCAGTGGTGATGCCCCTCCCCTGTGCTGGCCCCAGGGCCTTGTGCTGGCCCATGTCATTTTCTTTCACCATCCAATCCCTTTGTAAATGCTCCCGGTACCAACCCTACCTCCAATTACCCTAAATTGATTGGGCCATCTGTTTCCTGCTGGGCCCTAACTGATACACTATAATTAAAGATGTGGGAGAATGCAAATGAGAGATAATGGTAAGACATTAAAAGCAGGCTACCAAACTGTATACAGCATGGTTCCAATTTGGGTGAAATTGCTCATAGAAAGGGGCAGAGTGGGTAGGAAGGAGGAACAGTTACAAATTGTTAAAAAAAATTTTTTTACCTCCATGAGGTGGGCTTAAAGATCCACTTTAACTTTCCAAGTTGTATGTTTTTGTATTGATGGAATCTTTACGAGGAATAAGTGTTACTTTGGTAATCAGAAAACATATGCACAAATAGATACATGAAAAATTGCTATATATTGGGAAAAATTCTTCCAGAGGTGGGATGAGGGGTGGGAGCAGGGCAGTGAAGTTACAGGTGGTTTTTTTCTCTTTTATGCTTTTCTGTATTTTCCAAACTTTATCCAATGAACATGCATGGCTAATTCTATCAGAAAAAAGGTAGATTTTATTTTTAAACTAAAATAAAGATTGATTGAGACAGACAGACAGAGAGACCAGGGTCAGGATGTTTGTTGGCAAAACGAATGCGGAGTGCAGGATGGAGTCACATGGAGCCAGAGACAGAGACAGGAACAGAGACCAAGAGACAGAAAGAGAGGCATACACAGAGGGAGAGAGAGGTAGAATGAAAGGAAGACAGAGAAGGAGACACTGAATGAGATCTTTAAGGGCAGTTACACAGAGACAAACTTTCAAGCTGGACAGTGTGTAGGTTCAAACCCCACCTCTGCCACTAACTAGCTGTGTGTCCTGGAAAACCTCTTTCACTTTACTGGGGCTCAGTTTTTTCTCTGCAAACTAAGATAGTAGTAGAACCTCCCTCCTGTGTCGTTTTGGAGGATTACATGAGAAAATATGTATGTATCAATACATATAACAGGGTACGATAGACAGTAAATGCTATAAAAGGGCAGATTATTGTTGTAGAACAAAGATAAGGACAACCAGGATGAGTTTAACAAAGAAAAAGGAAATAGAGAGTAGAGATGGGGACAGAGACCTACTTTGGTAGCCGAGGGTTCGAGCCCAGCCATCCCTGGCCCAGGCCCATTAGCAGGTAAACTCCTCCCAGCGGCTAGGATCCCAGCGGCCTGGGGCCCGCGCTGACGTGCAGAAAGCCACCAAGGGCCATCTGGACACTGCCGCCCAAGGTGGACACCACTCGAGGGACAGTGCAGGGCAAGTCCTACTGCAGCACACGAGGCACAGAGGGTTGGTTCACTGCAGGAGGGAGAGAGCGGAGACAGGCTGAGCGGAGGAGCGGGTCCGGCCCACGCAGTCTCCCCTCTGCGGGCGATGCCAGGCAGTGCTGTGAGCATCAGCCCCTCTGCGACCTTAGCCAGAGCAGGGGGCTGGACTCGCGGGCCCCTCTCTTTAGCCTCCCTGACGTCCCTTGCCTCCTCCTGCAGGAGCACAGATGGGGACGAGTGGCGGAGACGTGGTGGCCGCCGGGCTGTGGGTCGGGTGGACGGTGGGCGTGGTCGCGCTGGGCGCTGCCTGCTCTCGCGCTCTGGACCCCAGGGCGCTGGTGGCGGCCAAGACAATGAGGGACCGCCACGCGAGGGAGGGCCCATACCCACTCCGTCCCCCAGGACCCTGGACCCTCCAGGTCCCCATATGGCTGCCCCAGTCCCCAGGAGTCCTTGCGTCCTATCGTCCCGCAGGCGCATCTCCTATCTCAGAGTCCAGAATTCTGGCCACGAGACCTCTGGCAAATTTCGTCATAGGCGCAAAAATAGGCGCTTCGTGCTGGTCACAAAAGGGCGCCCTGGGTCCGCTGGGCGGACTCAGCTCCAAGTCTGGGCACGGGGCTTTGCTGGGGGAGCGCAGGGTGCATTTCAGTTCCCGTTCATGCCTTCGGAGAGCTCCCTGGTTCAGTGCACAATATGCACGACCGTACGCGAACCAGTGTAGTTCCACGTCCAGGAATTCCAGACGGCCCAGTGATCAGGGGCCCTGACGAGGAGGCCCAGCCTCACCTGGGCGCTTGTCCTGTAGGAGCAAGAGACGCTGATCTGGAGGCCGCGCAACTGCTCCATCCGCACGAGGAGGGACCATTTCCAGCTCTCGAACCTGGCGCCGGGAAGCGCAGACCCCGGGCGCGGGCCGTCCCCAACTCCCCAGGCCGTGCTGAGCAGCCTGCACAGCCGGAAGCTGTTCCCGGGCACTGGCCCTTCCTGGAGCTGCTGGCTGCCAGGGAGCGTGAGTGACGGCCCGCACCCCGCTCCGCTTTAACCCTGCCAGCTTGGCCGGCGCCCCCAGGCTCGCAGCGAGCCTCATCGCTTTGCGAATCTGTCCCGCTTAGCGGAAAAACCGGTCGAGATTTAATTCACGTCCTCTCCGTGTCCAAATCCAGGCTTGGGTCTGCCGCTGGGAGGGTCACTGGCAGCTTAAGAGGTGAGGCCCCATTCTTCGCCTTCTTCGTGTCTCCCCTCCAGCTGCAGCTGATCCGGCCAGACTCCCTCAAAGAAATCCCCTCCGGCCACGGAGGAGGCGTCACAAGACGCAGAGAGCTGTGCGTGGCGCGAGCGGTACAGGGGTGAGACCGCAGGGAGGACCCGGCGAGGATGAAATGGATGGGACTGAGGTTTGGAGCCGCTGGGGACCAGAGGAGAGCTTCTTGGGAAGGAAAATCCTGGCTCAGCCCCACTCCGCCTCCTTGCTGGGTTCCAGGACTCGCCCGGAAGCCCCAAGCCACCGTCAAGTTCAATCGCCTGCAACTGCTCACGTACGACCTGACCCCGCCCTGCTCTGTCGGGATCCGAAACCCTCACGCCATTGGCTGCCTGGTTGGTCCTCTGTTGCCGCATTGGACCAGGGGAGTCTCTCAGCCAATGGGCGCGGAGGCCCGGGAGGCTCCCTGCCGCCGCCACTGGCCGGACTTCAACCCTCCTACGCCAGGTGCAAGAGGCGCGGGTATTTCACTCACACCGCCCCCCCCTCCCCGCCCCGTCCCCGCCCGAGGATGAGAACCCAGATCCTCAGGAAGCGGCGACATTTCCTTGTGGTGCTTTGTCCGAAGCTCTTCCAGGGGCTGGTCTGGCCAGAGACGAGCTGTGGGGACAGTTGCTGATCCCCACACACCAGGGATCAATTCTTCATTCTGTGATTACCAAGATACACACACCTCTCCCACGTTCCAACCCCTGATTTGAACCTTCAACACCAGTTTGGAGATTCTATGAACCTGTGACTCTGGGATCCCCCACGTGAGGGACACCACTCCCTAAGCGATTGGGTAGTGAATGGCCCCAAATCCTAAAGTTACTGTCGTTCTTGGAGTTCTCTTACATGTGTGTTGTTTGCGTTTGTGAAATTCTGTGTGTATTTGCCATTGTGTCTCCTGGTTTTAAGTTATTAGTGTTTCGATTGCATTCGTTGTTTTCCATATGATCATTGGGAGGTACTCTCTACAGCAAAAATCCTGAGCCAGGGAATCAGATGGCCTGAGTTTCAATTCTGACCCTGCCATTTAATTAAAGTGTCATTGTCTGAGCCTCCGTTTTCTCCCCTATGCAGTGGCATGTTATACTTCTCTTGCAAAGGAGTAACGTACGTTGCTTGTGTTTATAAACTTGCCAGCAGAGGTCATAGGATGGCCTTAATAAACATCCTCCTTGGCCGGGCGCGGTGGCTCACGCCTGTAATCCTAGCACTTGGGAGGCCGAGGCGGGCGGATCGTTTGAGCTCAGGAGTTCGAGGCCAGCCTGAGCAAGAGTGAGACCCCGTCTCTATTTAAAAAAAAAAAAAAGAAAAAAAAATAAAAATAAACATCCTCCTTTAAATGATCACCCACGTACAAACAATTGTATTATTATATTTCGTCCAGATCTGTGGGCTAGCAATCTGTGTTGCTATTGCACCCCTCCTTCCCCAGGTCACAGGGCTAGTGAGGGTCAGAACCAGGTTGGAACCCCAGACCCTTCAGCACCAGAAGCCACACTCTCCACCACTGCCTCAACTTGCTTTCTAAGAAAAACAGCTATGACATTTAGGAATTCCAGGTAGTGCCATATGCAGAATTCATTGTTGGTGCAATATCTCCTACCCACCTGAACTAAGGCCCCTGCATTGGGCAGAAAGTGACCAACATATTGGCAGGTGACTTGTGCATATCCTGCTCTTGGGTCTGAAACATTTTCATGTAACAGAGTTCAAAGATTTTTCCAACTGTCCAAGGTCTCCCTGGAATTATGAGAGAAAGAATGGGTTGGGGTGGAAGTCAAGTGCCAAAAAGGACACACTCCCCTGGCGGCCAGTGTGCCCCGCCCTGCTCCAGGCTTCCCCAGCCTGGGGCTCCCCTTCTTTCCCAGGAAGCCATCACCTCTGGGTCCAGAGATCTAGGTGCACAGAAGGCTGTAGAGTACAGTGGTTACTCTCTCGGTGTCAGACAAAACTTGGTTAGACTCCTCCCTCACTACTTATTTGCTGTGTGACCTTGGGCAAGTCTCTTAACCTCTCTGAGCCCCTGCTGTTCACTACTTATTGAAACGGTAGGCAAACCACAGTATGCCCTTGTTATCTTGGGTATCCAATGCTATCTTGAGACAAAGCCTCCATGACAGGGCTGGACATGAAAGTGCTCAACCAAAGGGGGTGTCTCTGCCTTTATTTTGCACTGACTGTAACCTTGGTTTACAAGACTCTTCCCTCAGACTTCACAGGGCTCCCTCCTTCACTTCCTTTTGCTCTTTGCTCAAATATCATTTTTTCCAGGAGACCTCGTTTGATGCAAACGCCCTCATGTACTCTGTGCTCTGATCTCAGCCTTATTTTGCTGTGTTTTTTGGCATAATGTATGCCACGTGCTTACCTCCCTGCCCCCAATATCGTCTGTTACTCCTGTTTAGTAAAAGCTCCATAAGTGCTGTTTTGTGGGGTTTTTTCCCCCAATGCTCTTTGCAGACACAAAGTGGAGGCTGAATAAATACTTGTTGAATGAATGAAGGCAATTGTCACAAATGGATCTGATGCCCTGAAACCCCTTGGTGACATTTCAGTTCCTGAGCAGAGCCTCATATTCCTGGGTCCTTCCTTGCTTGGACAATTAAAAAATATTGTCCAAGCCTAAATTTCATGCTTTCTGTCTTCATACGGGTGGCGAAGGTAGGGAGAGGTAGTCCCTTTTAATTCTCTGGTGACCTGCCTATCTGACTCTCTCTCCATGCCAGCAGCCTCCTCCCGGGGTTTTCTCCTCTTCCCCAAACAGCCTCCCCATGGGAAGCTCCAGGTTCTTCAGGCAGCGCCTCCTAGGGGTGCCCTTTCCCTGCCCTCATCATTGGGACATTCTGCAGAACAGCGAGTCGCTGTCCTTCTCTCCTCCCCCAGTCCTGGATCCAGCCCCGTCAGGGCACCGTCACCCTCCCTGTAGGGCTGGAGATGCCAGCGCTGAGGGTTCCTCTTGGGAACTGACTTCACGTGGGTGACCCAGTCCCTGTCAGTTTCCCTTTCCTCCAGCTGCTCGTCTGGCTTGTGCCTGCCCTGCTCTGGGCTTCCCCAGCCTGGGGCTCCCCTGGTGGCTGGTGTCAACCTTGGGCTGGGTTTTCACTTTTCCTACGTCAGCTGGGACCGCCCATTTGTGCCGGCTAAAAGCTACACCATGGAGCTCAGGCGGGAACTGTACCACGCACGTGGCTGGAAATGCAGAAACAGCGCTGGGCACACGGCAGCAGGCTGTGACCCAGGAGAGGAGACTGAGCCCAGAGAATCCAAACGAGACCCGGTGACAGACCCCAGGTAACAGCCTGAGTGAACACAGGGTGCCCCATCTGCTGACAAAGACCAGAGACCAGGAATGAAACTGGGTGAGCCCCACATGGCTGTCCATGGCGGTCACCTCCCTGCAGCCTCTGGCCTCGGCCCCAGCGCTGTCCATCTCTGAGCGTCCCTCCCTTTCCCGACACAGACATGGCCGTGGGCTGCACGCCGGTGCTGGTGCTGATGGCCATGGTGCTGACCAGGACTGGAGCAGTTCCTGTCACCAGGCCCCTCAGGGCCATCTCGGATGCAAGGGGCTGCCACATAGCCCAGTTCAAGTCCCTGTCCCCAAAGGAGCTGCAGGCCTTCAAGATGGCCAAAGACGCCTTAGTGAGTTTCCCCGCTGCTCCTGCTGCTGGGGGCTGGCCTCCACCCCTCCCTCCCGGGTCACCATGCTGGCTCCGCTGAAAGGGCGCCTCCACCCTTCCTTCCCGGGGCTGCCCCGGCTCCCCGCAGCGGGCTGGCTCCAGCTCTGGAGGCCGGTTCTCAGCCGTCCTGCCAGCCTCCACCCCTCCTGCTGGGGCTCACCTGTGCCCTTGCTCCCTAGGAAGAGTCCTTCTTGCCCAGGGACCGCAGGTGTGGCTCCCGCCCCTTCCCCAGGCCCTGGAGCCTGAGGCAGCTGCAGGTGAGTTGGCAGAGGCAGGAGCAGCCCTGCCCTCCCCAGCCCCGCTCTTCTGGCTGCGTCGCTGGCCCTGTC
>JAQIFY010002666.1:0-13149 GCA_028533085.1 Varecia variegata | reverse complement strand
TAGATTCTCATTCTAGGCCACAGCTCATAATACGGATGTCTGCTGGACAAACCTGGATTGTGTTCATAACCCACATGTCCCATCCCACCTTCCAGAGCAAGGGGTTCCACTGTATTTCCACATACACATCTGCATATGAGATGATTCTGTATCATAGATGTTCTGGGCCATCAGCACAATAGTAGGAGGTGGCAGAATATAATGCTTATGACTCAGACTGGCATGAGCTCAAACCCCAGCTAGGTCACTTATTATCTGTGCAGTGTGGACAAATTAGTCAACCTTGCTTTGTTTGCTTGTCTACAAAAGGGAGATAAAAAGTAGTGCTTGTTTTCATAGTGCTGCTGTGAATATGAAATAAAACATCGCATTTGACTTTTCAGTTTGGTGCAGAGGAAGTGTTCCATAGAACATAGCTGTCATAATCTACTCTTTTTGTTAAGATGCAGAGGGAGGACATTGACCTGTTTCTGTGAGTCCATCACGGGACTTTGATTCAAAGAACCATAGACTCTCTACATTGGAAGGGAACTCCAGGATCACTTACCCCAAGCTCTTTTCTTTCCAGATGAGAGAACTGAGGCCCAAAGAATGGAAATTACTTGCTCAAGTTTACCCAGCTGGGTAGAGGTGGAACTGGGATTAGAACACATGCTTCTGATTTCCCGGTCTGCGGCTCTTTTACCAATGCCACACTGACTCCCTGCTGGAATACAACCCTCCTCTTTCTCAGAGTGTCTTCTTTACCTTGTCCACTGCAGAGGGTTCCAGAGTCCCGGAGTCATTGTCACTCAGCATTCACTGCTCAGCTGATGGCTTCCACTGCAGGCAGAACACCTTGGAGACGTATTCTATGCTGTCTCGCAGGGATTCCCCCTTGGGATTGAGCCCCGACTGCACCCAGGGGTAGCCTGCTCACTGACATTCCATGTTGGCATCCTTCCTTTTCTCTGTCTCACTTTCTCGTCACCTTCCCAGTGCTTCCAGGGATCACCTTCCAAATATGCCACTCGCATTCAATTGCTTGCCTCGTGGCCCGCTTCTGGTGGAACACAACCTGAGACATCCACAAACAGCATGAATGTTTTGAAGGGAGAAAAAAAAATGGAGAAATAGAATAACAGGAAAAAGTTAGTACAAAATAAAACACCTTTCCAGGAGAGCATATAGATGCAATCTGTGCATCACAAAGAGTTGAATCAGAAAGTACAGACTGGTTATTGGGAGCTACCCAGACTAGATAACCTCAAGTCCAGACACCTTCACATTGTCTGGGCCAGACATTCAGTCAATGGCAAAGTGACCATACTCCTCCTGTGGATAGCCCTGCGGTACAATATAACACAGCACCTCTCTCTATCAACAACTCTGCCATCCACAAAATATCCTCTCTGCTTTCCTTCTCCCTTAAAAAAATCTCCCTTTCCTGACCTCTCGTGTATTCTTCAAACAGAAATGTGTAACGCCAGGAAACTCAGATTCCCATTTCCCCGCCCCAGCACACCAGCGGTGAGGGAATCTATCAGACTGGTTCTGAGCTCAAGCTTTAGAGCCAGGCAAGCGGTTTCAACCCCAGGCTTCAGTGCTACTACTAAATAAGACACGCTGTTTTGTCTCCATGAGTGTCAGTTTCCTCACCTGTAAAATGCAGTAGTAATGCTTGCCCTGATAATGTTGTGATGATTAAACAAAACCATGTCTATAGTATACTACTGGCATATGGGAAGAGTGTAACAAGCAGCAGCAGTAATAGTAGCTGTGGCTGTGCTATTGTTATTGTTGTTGTTACATAAAGGTCCCCTTTGTTCCCATTATCATAGCCTCCTGCAACTCTCTCTTGGATGGCCGGCTGTCTTCAGCTAAGGATTATAGAAGCAAACCTTCCTGCCCTTTCATCATGAAAGATTCATCTGGAGTCTTTGGATCACTGAGGGAGAAGGGAAATACAGAGTCCTCTACGAATGCAGACAGCACACTAACTAACCTTAAGGGAAGAGGACTTGGGAACTCGGCCAGGGGCCATGGAAAACTGGAGGAAAAAAGCTATTGTGATGACATTGAAAGCTTCCTCCAAAAACGATGCATGTCTCTCTGCTTCTAATTTAAATTTCACTATAATGTGCTAAAAATCTTGAAGAAATGATGTCATTTCTCCTCAGTTGTCTTTGTAATCAGGGCAAGTCAAACTCACAGAGGAAGTTCAACAGGGAGATGAAGAGCATGATATCTGTCTCAAAATATGGCCGCATGGAGCCCAAATTCCTCTATTTTGCATTGAGAGACAGAAGTATTATTTGTAATCCTACATAAGCCCATCTAACAAAACAAGCATGGCATAGTGAAAAAAAAACTAACAAGAGGACAACTTCTGTCCGAGGGTGGGCTAACTGCTGTAACCAATAGACCCCAAATATTGGAAGTTTCTTTCTTGCTTTATATAACAGTTCTGGGCGGGTAAAGACGGTGAGAGGATGTCCTTCCCGTGCAGTCATTCAGGGAGCCAGGATGGTGGAGCCTCTACCATCTTCAACACACGAATTCCATGGTTGCCTGGGGATTGTCTCCATCTGATCATGCTGGAAGGAAAACAGCCTGGAGGAATGTAGGCGGGGGAGGGTTATGGGCCAGTGCTGAAGTGATGCTTATGGCTTCTGCCGACAGCCCAGTGACTAGAATGCTGTCTCATCGTGTCACAGAACTGAAGAAGAAAATAAGATATAAATGTTGGTGTGCAGTCAACAGTCTCTTCCACAGAAGCCCAGATTTTGATTCAAGAGCTGTGACTTCTACATCTAGCTACTAACTAGCTGTGAAAAAGTAACTCAACATCTCTGAGCCAAAACAAGAGGCTTGGGCTGCTTTTGCAACATGGGTGGAGAGTGTGAGAAAGTCTTCCGGATGAATTTATCAGACTCCACGGCGAGATTCCAGGATGGCTCCACAGGCACGTGTTGCTGGTTGGGAATTTCTGGAATTGGGCTCCTGGCACGGGCCACAGTGCGAGGCATCACAGGTGGCTGAAGGGGAAATAATGTCTGGCAAGAGCAGATTTCAAAGGTTGCTTCCAGCTCTAATTTTCAACAATGAAAATGTATGCATATGAAAACAGTGCAGCAGTTCTTTCCCCTAAGAAGATATCAGTTTCCGTTGAGAAGGGAAGAAGCTGCAGTCTGTGTTTGCCCAGCTTGTTCTTCTCTCTGTCTTCTAGTCGCAGAACACACAGATCTGAAGCCAGCACTAAACGTAAGTAGAGCCTAGGTAAGGAGAGAAGGAGATAGACCCCTGGTGACATGATTCGAGATCCCAGATTCCGATGTTCCTGAAGCCAGCAAAGGTCCAAACTGCCCAGGATCATGAGCCAGTAGATTTTTCTTTAACTTCTACTATCTTAAGATGGATTTCTGTCATTAGGAAACAAGAGTACTAACTGATATATGTTCCCTGATTATAAGCAAATTGGGACTAACCAAAGCACAACTTGAACATGACATAAATTTATGGGAAGGATCTTAGAATAATACACAGAGGCAAATTAAAAGACAGAACAAGGAGAGAAGCTTAGAGCACAGCAGCAGCAGGTACTCACTCACCTTCCTTCTGGGATGTTGTCAAAGTTTGACTTGGCTGTGGCTGCCTTCCATCTCTAAGAACCACCATTTGACTTTTCAAATTTTTTGGAGAAGAAATTCTGATTGGCCCTATTTGGGTAAGTCGTCTCTACCCTGAGACAAGGTTTCACAACCTCAGAGCTACTGAGGTTTTGCTCAGCATAATTCTTTTTTGTGCAGAGTGCATGGTGTGATATTTAGCAGCATCTCTGGCCTCTACCCACTAAATGCCAGTAGCATCTACTCCAGGTATTGCCAAACATCCCCCTGGGGTGGGCGAAGCAAAATTATCCCTGTTGCTTTAGACTACATGGCTGGGAGCAGGTAACACCAACACAGCCACTAAAGATTTGGCGTGAACTGAGCAGCCATCCCAGTTTGTGTCTACTAAAAAGATCTTTCCCTTCAAACTTCAAACCCTTACCCCCAGATGCCTTTGGACATCTCCATCTGGATATCATGAGACCAAAAACAAATGCAGCACTTCCTTTTAAACCTTTCCTTCTTTTGTTCTTGCTGTCTTGATGAATAGTAACACCATCTACCTATTCTCCCCAAGCTAGAATCATGAGTATTACCTGAGCTTCCTCATCTCTCCCACCTGACTTCCACAGCAACAAATTCTGTCTAGTGTGTTTCAAGATCTTCTCTTTGCTGCCTCCTAGGCTGGGTTTCACAGAGAACAAATATTCCACAGTTAAGATTTTCAGGAAAAGTACAAACAGCCCCTAATATGTGTTAATCACTGTATTAGGCACTATACATACTCTCTTCTTATATGTATATAAATTCCATTTTGGGGGGGCGGGAACTGAAGCCCAGAGAGGTCCAGTAGTTGACTGTGGGTCACACAGCATGCATGCAGCTGAATAACCTTCAAACCAACCCCTTACTCCAAAGCTTGAATTCTTTCCACTCTGTGACCTCCTGCCTCGTGTGCGGTATGTACTGCTTCCCTGAAACATTCATTGTCTCAGTCACTTTCTCCTGGGCTTGGCTAATTTAAATTTTGCAGTCAACACAACTGCTGCTGGAGTGTGATTCAAAGAGCTTGAGGGCTTCTCTCACGTTAAAGACCTCAGAGGGATTATGGAGAAGGAACAAATGTAGTTTGTCTCCTAAGAAAGAGGTAATTCAGACTAAGCCAGGCTGGAATCAGGCTAGTCTGCAGGCTACTCTGCCATCCAAAGCCAGGGGAGGTCAAGGTTGACAGGAAATCCCAAATGAGAAACTGAAGTGCTCAACTGCACACTGAGAGGGTTGCCAAGAAATTAATTCATTAAGGAACAGGCTTCAGAGCAGTGAAAAGCACACAACTTTTGATAAGGGTGAAAAGGCAAGCCCACAGCACAAGGCTGGGACTTTCATCCAAGGAGGGAGTAGCAGCCTCCATTTTGCAAACTTGGGGGTGTCCAGCTGGGGGCTCCCTCTGACAGCCAGCCATCTCCTGGCAAGATCAATTCCATGGTAACAATGGTTGTTTATTCAGCATGAGAAAGGAGTGGTCAATTGTGGGTGTGCATGCACACGTGTGTCAGGGCTGAGGAGCAGGAGTGGAATAGAAAAAAAAATCTATAAAAATGGGCAAAGCCCAAAGTTAAAATGTCCAATGTTAAAATGCAGAAATGCCAAGTGTTTGAAAAATAAATTTGAAGTCATCTTTAAGCCTATGAAAGTCCAGAAGGCAAAATGACTTTTTTTTAAGTTCATCATTTTTGCAAGAACAATGGACACTCACAATTTTACATTCCTAAAAAGGAGCCAGGAATTCATGCTGTCTTTAAATGAAGATGATCATTTCAAAGCTTCCTCTGTGATTGCCAAGTTGGTGCTGAAGGAGACTGGTAATTTCGCCTGGGAGGGGAATGCTACAGAGAACTCGAGGTTAAGCAAGCAATTAATCCAATATTGACAATGGGGTTTGCTGATAGACCGACAGCTGTGTGTGCATGGGCTCCTGGCCGCCTGGCATTTCCACCTCACTTGGAGCCATTTTGGGATTAGGAAGAGAAGTCAGAGAGGTGCAAAAAAGTAAGTGTTTGGGGGGGAGGGGCGGGGCGGAGTGGTCACAGGTCTGGGTTTTAATGGATCTAGAATTTCTACATAGGATGTCAACTTGCAGAGAGCTTACATTCAAGTGAGGATGAGAGACAAAAACCAAAAATATACACTTGAATTCTAGGTAGTGTTAAAAACTGCATGAGGGTGTAAGAAGTGATGGGGAAGAAGAGGGGAAAAGCTCTTTTGCAAAGAGTAGGTCAAAAAAGTTTTCTTGGAGGAGAAAAAATCTGAGCACAGAACTTGGTACGGGGAGGACTTCTCAACCTGGGCACTACTGCCATGAGGCCAGAAAATTCTTTGTTGGAGGGTCTGTCCTGTGTAATGTAGCATCTCTGGCCCCTTCCATTTGAAGCCATTAGCACCCCCTATCCCAGATGTGACAACAAAACTGTCTCCAAACATTGCCCCATGTCTCCCACGGGGCCCTCCAGTTGAGAACCACTAGAGTAGAGAGAGCAACGTGGCTGTTTAAGAATCTTCCAGGCAGAAGGAAGGGCAAGTGGAAAGGCACGTAGGAGGGAATAAGCCTGGTGGTTTGGAAGAACAGGAGAAGTTTGGAGTGGCTAGACTGCAAGAAGAAAATGGTCGAAGGTGAAGTCAGCAAAGTAGTGAAGGGCCAGATCACGTAGCACCTTTTAGATGGCAGCGAGAGGTTTGGAATTGGAGTGGAAAGAGCAGCTGTTGGAAGGTTGGGGCAGGAAAGGGATTTGACCTGATTTTGGTCTCGAAAAGCTCACTCTGGCTGCTGTGGGGAGAAGTAACCGTGAGGGTAGAATAGAAGCAACGACACCACTTGGGAGGCCTGCCCAGGGAGCGAGAGCCGCTGGTGCCAGAGACTATGGTGACGGCAATGTCAGATGTGGGTTATATTTCAATGGAAGAACAGACAGGATTGGATGATGTGCCAAATGGGAGAAATAAGGGGAAGAGAAGCCAAGGAAGTGCATAGGCAGGGCATGAACAACCAGTTGGAGCTTCTGCCATCAAACGGGGCTGGGGAAGACTTGGCAAGAGATTTGGGTGGAAGAACCCACAGTGCTGTCTCCTTGCGTGTGGGGACTCTGACATGCTTTGCCAACATTCAGGTGGGGGATTGTACAATGCTTGGCCTGCAGTAAGAGATCCGTCATGGGGCAACAGACAGAGGCAGGTGCAGACACACCTGGACAATCACAGCATAAGATGATTTTCTTTACAAAAGCTTATGGGTGGTTCACTTAAATTATGCATTTCCCTCACACATTTCAATGAAGACAAATTTAGGTAGAGAGTTTTCTCCATGTCATTCACCCATACCTTTTTGCTTCAGATATTTTCACACTAAAATGGGGGAGTTGATAGGAGGGATTATTTGAGTATCTGAGATCCATCATCCATGAAAATCTTGGTTAATCTTCATGACTCTCCCTCTGTTTATTTATTAGGCAGTAAATCAGTGGCAGAGTTAGTTGGAATCAATCTCTTTATAATACTTTTCTCTACAGTTTCTTCCATACCCCCCAAAAAGTGACACTTCATGGAGAAGGATTACAGAGTCTGAGCTGTTGACTACAGAGAAAAGTGATTTTTTAGGGCATTTAAGGGTAACGTTTATATATAGAACAAACTGAGCTCCCTGTTGTTGAGCAAAGGAATTGCTATTGGTCATTAATTAAGTAACCTCCTGCTGTTTCTCTGTGGAACATGATGCATGCACGTTCCATGTGCAAAGCACCTCCATCCAGAGTGGGTGGCTGCAGTTTGGAGCACCTACCTCTGCAACTTCAGGTTTTTGCTTCTTATTTGAAATAGTTGTTTCCTCTTCCCTAGCAGTCTTAATCCATATGGCACCTCTCTTCCAATTATTAGCACATAGAACCTTACTCTTAGCGTCTCTGGAGCAGTAGCTGGCAAACTCTTTATATAAAGGGCCAGATAGTAAATATTTTTGACTTTGCAGGCCCTCCAGTCTCTGTCAAAATTATACAGCTCTGCTGTTGCAAGGAAAAAGCAACCACAGACAATATGTAAACAAATGAGTGTGACTGTGTCCCAATAAAACTTTATATACAAAAACTGGCCATGGGTAGGATTTGGCCCAGGGGCTGTACTTTACTAGCCTCTGCTCTGGAGGATTACTCTCTTTCAGATGATACTCAAGTCTTTGCAGAGTGACTTCCATGCACACAATGTAGCTCACACTAAGTTAATCATTAAGGATGCAGCCTCCAAATCCATTGAAAATCTATGGCAACACATATAGACAGAACTATAATAACTTTTCCTTTCCAGCTTCATGGTAGGGACTTAAGCATTTAAAATTCCAATAGAAGAAAGATTTGGGAGTGTATCAAATACTCATTTGCTACAATGAGGCTATATAACAAATCACCCCAAAACATTGTAGCTTAAACAACCACTTACCATTCTCCAAAGTCTATGGATCCCCTGGATAGTTCTCCGGATCTGGACTTGTTTTCTGATCTTGACTGGGTTTGCTCACGCGTCTGTAGTCAGCTGGCAGGTGAGCTAGTTCTGGCTGGTCTGACAGCCTTAATTAGAATGACATGGTTCTGCTCCACATGGTCTCTCATCCCTAGTACACTAGCCAGGCCTAGTTTTCATGGCATGGCTGGAATCCAAGAGTTAGCAAGACCAATTGTGCAAGAGAACAAGTCAAGTGTGCAAGGCCTATTGAGGCTTAGGCTCAGAACCTTCATGCTGTCATTTCTACCGCATTCTTTTGGCTAAAGCAAGTCATAAGGCTAGCCTACAATCATACTGTAACAGGACTCTACAGGTTCATGGCAAAAGCAATTCATACAGAGAAGCCATTCATTGGGGTCATCAATGTAGTTGGTCTATTACCACTGCCAGGCCATTCCAATACCAGCTCATTACTGGCATGCTTTCTCAGGATTGGACTAGCACTTAAGGAGGGGGAGGGTGAGAGGATTAATTGCTTGACTCAGATTCTTTGAAAACCTGTGTTCCAATATATTGAATTTTTAGAGTAGCTGAAAGATGGCATTGCTCATTTTCCTCTATTTAAGCATGCTTAAAAGAAGTGCTTTATAATGTAAAGGGTGATTGCCATAGGATATACTTATGCCCCCATGTTAGGACTTAACAGAGATAAGATGCCTTAAGATGTAAAATGGAGGCTAGATGCCGGAGCTTACGCCCTGTAATCCCAGCCCTTTGGGAGGCTGAGGTGGGAAGATCACTTGAGTTTGAGGTCGTAGTGTCGCCATGATGACACCACTGCACTCTAGCCCTGGTGACGGAGCAAGACACTGTCTCAAAAAAAAAAAAGTAAAATGGCCCCAATATACTCTAGTTGTATGGGCAAAATGAAAGGAAAAACAAAAACCGAAAGCCCATCAGGAAACAAAGAAACAAAGCACCGTGCTCCCCACTTTCATCCAGACAGCCTCGCTTGGGCACTGGATGCTTATCGTTGACCACCTGAGCAGTTTGGACAAAAACCTTCCACCAGGAAAGCACATCAAAGATGTTTCAGTTCTTTTGTAGCAAGCTCCATGGAAACTGTATTCATTAGAATACTTTGGTTGCAAGTAAGAGAAACCACCTTGAGCTAGCTAACACACCTTGGGGGGTGGGAGAACCGTTACGAGGACATAGGTTGTCAATTCAGAAGCCCGGGACAAAGACGTGGCTGAGCTGCTTCAGGAGGGGGCTGGAAAACAGGCAGGGACCAAGACAGTACTCTCCTCTCATCTCTGCCTCCTTTATCTTTCTCTCTGCAGACTAGCTGTTTCCATTCCTTAGCCCATGTAGTGGGAAATATGTGGTGGAAAATGGCTTATCCCATTGTTCCTATGTTGTTATTTTTCTCAGCTGGTACTGAACTAGACTATCTAGGTCCTGACTCCATGTCCCTGAGAGATTGGTTTTCATTGGTCCACCAATGGTTTTCATTGGCCATTGGTCACATGGCCACTCTGGTCCAGTCATCCATGGCCAGGGTCACAGACTATAAACAAGGTTCCCAGGGCCTGTCCTTTGTGGGTGAAGGGGGCACTTTGGGGGTTGTTGGGAGTTACACAGGCACACCCCAAAGAGCTTATGATAGAAATTCTCCCCAGTTTTAGGAATGGGTTTCAATATGGTGAAGGAAAAGAGAAAGTAATCTTGAGATATCATAAAAAGACGTTATTCAAACTCTCTTAAGATTCTGTGCAGTCCTTCGATTCTTTATGTTCTCCTACACTCACCAGGCACGTTAGTGTTAATGATCTAATTCACTGAGAAGAGACTACTAAGAGTTTACTAGCAGTCTTAGTTTGGGGGCGCCCAGCAGCAGGCTCTGAGTTGAGGATTTGAGAGCAAATTGCTTATTTGAGAGGGGATCCCCGTAAATGCCAGTCCAGGAGTGAGGAAGTCAGACAGGAACGAAAAGAGCCCATGCGTGGTGAGTTAACAAGCAAATTACCACTGTGGGCAGCTGCACTTAATCCTGCCGGAGAACAGTGAGAAACGACGTAGGTCATATACTCAGGGTTTGCCAATCACTGGTTGAGGGCCGCGGGCACTGCTGGCCTGCTGCTTACAAGGGAGGAGCCAGCTCTGCCGGTCAGAGGAAGCTTCCAGACAGCAAAGTTCAGGTCCTGGCTATTGGAAGTCCAGCCGGTGTACCCCGAAACAGTTGCTGGCTGTACCAGCAAGGGGAGTGGATGTTACAAAATAGGAAGAAAAGGGCCTTACAGCAGGCAACAAGAAAGAGCTGACCTACTTTGCACAGGCCCACAGTAGGAAGAGCAAGTGTGGAAGCAGCGGGACCAGTTGGAAAGTTATGACATGAGTCCACACACAGACGCTGATGCCTTGAGAGAACTGGGTGACAGCTGGAAAGAGTTACAAGGAAGGAAGGAAGGGTCCACAGGAATTGCTACCGCTTGAGAGAGTTCGTCCACAAGGATGACTTCAAGGTGGGTTTGGTTTTGTTTGTTTTGTGGGTCTGGTTTTGTTTGTTTGTTTTGCCTGTAACGGGCAGAATTTTGTTAGGAAGGGAAAGGCATTCCAGGTCGTGGAGAAGCCAAGGTGTGCGCAAGTGGCGGGTCACGCAGGCCTCTGGGGCGGGGCGCCCAGGGCTGGAGCGGGTGAGACCTGGAACTTTAGGCTGGGATCCGGTCCCGAGGGGCACACCCTCCCTGACTTTCAGGAATGAGTGGGCCATCGGAAGCTTTTGCAGGGAAGAGTGCCATAATGCGTTTTAAGAGATTATTTTGTCAAGTCATGGAAATTGGATTGTTAGAGGAAAGCGTAGAGGCAAAGGGATCCGGATACAAAGTTAATATTATCCTGAAAGAATGAGCTGATGAGGGCAGACTTAAGGCAGGGGCATTGGCACCGGCAAAGCAGTGACCATAGAAGGTTTGAGAAGCATTTCGGGATTGCAGAGGTAGAGTCAAAGGGGCGTGATTGATTGTGCATGAGAAAGAAATGGATCAGAGGAGGCTCTGAGGTTTCCCACCGCGTTGACAGGGAGGATGATGAGGCCCTTCCCTGAGCGAGGGGGCACAGGCAGCGAGGCAATTCCAAGCGAGAGCATGTTCTCTTTGGTAATGTCGCCAGAAACAGTGCAGGAGGCCCTGTTACATTTGAGTTTCAGACAAGCAACAAATAATTTTTCAGTATATGTCCCAAGTATTGCATGGGACATACTTAACCTAAAAACTTATTTGTTGTTTATCGGGAATTCAAATGTAACAGGGCCTTCTGTATTTTCACTTGCTAAGTCTGGCACCCCTACTCTTTGGATGTGAGTTGGAAGCACCTGTGGGACACAGGAACAGGTGGAGATAAAGGGCCTGCGAGAGGTCCGGGTGAGAAGCACACACCTGAGAATCACATTAGAAGATGATGCACGCCTCCAGCTTGCACACTTGACTGCATTTTGGCATCACCCAGAGAGCTTTGGAAAAAAAAAAAACCAAACACTTATGATCAGAGATTCTGAGTTAATTAGTCTATCGTGCAGTCTGGGAAGTTTCAAAGCTTCCCCAGTGTAAGATTTTTTGGATTGGCCGGCGTCAGAGAAAGAAAGACGAGCAGAGTTGAAAGGGATAAGTAAAGAGGCTTTATTGGGGCGCTCCTGGGTGAGGGTAACGAGTCCCAAGAGAGGGACCCGGGCGAGATTTTCGGGTCCCGGGAGAGAGAGAGAGACCCGAAAAGTCGCATCACTCAGAAGTCTGAGTGGTTTTATATATGTTTTTAGGGATGGGGGTAGGGGTTTCTTTGGCAGAAAGGTAGGGAGAGCAAGGAATTTTCCATTGCAGTTTTAGGGTGGGTACTGGGAAATAGGAGGGGCTGGTGGTATGTGTGAACTCCAGGAACTGAGACTCTTATCAGGGTAACCATCCAGGTGTGGTCGTCCTTTAACTTAGCTGGGCCTTGCAGGCATTGTCCTTGGCAGGTCTCGTGGGCTGCTGCTTTTTCCATTAGGGAGGGGAGGGGTGCCTGCCACCAGCCTTACACCCAGGTGATGCTAATATACAGCAAAGTTTAGGACCACTGATCTAAGCCCTGGAAATTGATAAAATCACCAAAGTGGAAAAGAATGTCCAAGATGGGGCCCTGGGGAGCCACCAGTGCTTAAAAGGTATGTGGGGACAAGGAGACAACAAAGAGGAGTGGAGAGTGCCTGTCAGAGGGTGAGGAAGGAAACACCAAAGCCAAAGGGAATTGGGGAGGGAGTGGGCAGCCATGCCCAGTGCTGAGAAAGGCAAGGGAGGAAAGGTGGCATTGGACTTGTCTATGAGGACAGGGGGCCTCGGTGGGCTCAGGGTCACAAGGCATCAATGTGGAAGCCAAATTTCAGGAGCTGAGGAATGTATGAGAGGTGAGCAAGGTGATTCACCAGCCAACTTGTCGGTATTCATAAGCAAATCCTTTAATTTGTTCTCCTTATCTGAAAAACAGAAAGTGTCACCTTCTCTACTAGACTCCCAGGGAAACAAGAGCTGGATAGAGGGGGTTGGGGTGGGGAAAGCTGCCACGAAATGTCTTTTAGCTTGAGGTTCTGGAGAGAATACAACATTAACTTTGCAACAGTCAGTCCCAGCTCATGACTGTGGTCTTGATAGTAATCTCTGTGAGCTTGAGTTATCGCATCTGCAAGTTGGAGATAATCGTTCCTATTTCAACAGGTGTCGTGAGGATTAGACGGGATTAGAAGGGGTCCCAGGACAGTGCCTGGCACGTAATAGGCGCCTTTTGATTTCAATGTTTTCCAAACTACGAAGGGCTGGACAAACACAAGGTGATAGTGACAATAGCAATGGTGATGGTTATAAAGGAAGAAGGAAGCAAATTCCAAAGGAGTTAAAAGATAGACTCTGCACAGAAAATAAATATTTCCCAAATGGAGGTTGTGGTTTACTTAATAGAGTCTCACTCAGCAGAGTCTCCTAAGCACACTTTCCATTTTGGAAAAAAGCAGGGGAGGGCAGAAGGTGGAAGCGGAAGGAAGGAGGAA
>JAQIFY010002665.1:0-13150 GCA_028533085.1 Varecia variegata | reverse complement strand
CAGAACACACATTAAGCAGGTGCAGCACACAATGCGCCCATTGCATGGTATGCATGTGTTGCACGGGGTGCGCGGCAAGCGCGTTATGCACGTATGGCACACAGTGTTAATTTTACGGGTACGGTACTGTAGGGTAGGTTGAGTTTTGTTAGGGTTAGGTATAGGGTTAGGGTTAGGGTAGTTTTATTGTAAGGTTAGAGGTAGGAGTAGGCTTGTGTTAGGGTTAGGGTTAGAGTATGGGGTTAGGTTTAGCGGTTAGGTTTAGGGGTTTGGGTAGGGGTATGGTTAGGGTTAGGGTTATGGTTGGGTGGTGGGGGTCACGGTGGGGGTCGGGTTGGTCAGGGTTAGGCTAGGGTAGGCTTAGGGTTAGGGTTAGGGGTCAGGGTCTGGGGTTAGGGGTCAGCTTTAGGGTTAGAGGACAGTGTCTGGGTCAGGGTCATTGGCTCTACACTGGGTTCCACGTGTCACACTCTGTGTACGGATCACAAGATATGCACGTATGGAATGTCATGCATGGAGCACACGTTATGCAGGTGAAGTGCACAGTGTGCAGGTGGTGTAGTATGCACATGTCTCATGCGGTGTGCAATGCCCACGGCATGTGTGTGTCATGCACACTGTGCACAGCACACGGTGTGCTCTGGTCACACACAGTACGTGGAGCATGGTGTGTGGAGTGCGGTATGAGCTTGTCACGCTATGTGCACACATCACATGGTATGCACGTTTTACAGTTGGTGGATGGAATGCACGTGATGTGCATGTGACACATGGTGCCCAGATCATGTGGTATGCGCCTGTCCCACCCCCTGCGCAGAGCGTGCCTTATATGCTTGTCTTCCACGGAGTGCGATGCTCTGTATGCGCATGTCACCTTGTGAGTGTGCGTCACATGGTACGCACATGTTGCACACAGCACACAGAACACGCGTTAAGCACGTGCCGCACACAGTCCGTAGATCGCATGGTATGCAAGTGTTTTACGCGGCGCGCGCCACGCACGTTATACGCATATGGTGCACAGTGTTAAATTTACGGGTACGGTAGTGAAGGGTAGGTTGGGTTTGGTTAGGGTTAGGTATATGGTTAGGTTTAGTGTAGTTTTAGGGTTGTGTTAGAGGTAGGGCTAGGGTTGTGTTAGGATTAGTGGTAGAGTTAGGGGTTAGGAGTAGGGTTATTGTTAAGGTTAGGGTTAGGGTTAGGCTTAGGGTTAGGTGTTGGGGGTGGGGAGGGGTTGGTAAGGATTAGGCTACGGTAGGGTTCAGGTTAGTGTTAGGGTTAGGGTTAGGGTTAGGTGTTGGTTTTGGTGTGGGGTTGGTTAGGGTTAGGCTAGAGTAGGGTTAGGATTAGGGTTAGGGTTAGGGGTTAGGAGTTAAGCTTAGGATTAGAGGTCAGGGTCAGGGTCAGTGGCTCTGGGCTGGGCTGCACGTGTCACACTCTGTGTGTGGATCACATGATATGCACGTGTTGAATGTGGGGCACGGACAACATGTTATGCAGTTGTGGCGCACGGTGCAGAGATCGTGTAGTGTGGACATGTCGCATGTGGTGTGCAGTGCCCATGGCATGCATCTGTCACGCAAGGCATGCGCAGCACTCAGTATGATCTTGTCACGCACGGTGCGTGGGGCATGATATGTGGAGCGCAGTATGCACGTGTGACGCCATGTGCGCACAACACATGGCATGAACGTGTCACACGCAGTGAGCAGAATGCACGTTGTGTGCATGTGGCACATGGTGCCCAGATCGCGTGGTCTGCGCGTGTCCCATGCACTGCACAGAGCGTTCCTTATGCGCTTGTCTTCCCCGGTATGCGATGGGCGTTATGCGCGTGTCACCTTCAGAGTGTACATCACAGGGTATGCGCGTGTTGCATGTGCACATGGAACATGCGTTAAGCATGTGCAGCACAGCATGCGCAGATCCTATGGTATGCACTTGCTGAACATGGTGCGCGGCACGTGTGTTATGCGCATATGTGCACGGTGTTAAGATTAAGGGTACGGTAGCATACAGTAGGTTGGGTTTGGTTAGGGTTAGGTATACAGTTAGGTTTAGGGTAGTTTTAGTGTAGGGTTAGAGGTAAGGGTAGTGTTGTTTTGGGGTTAGGGTTAGAGTTAGTGGTTAGGGTTAGGGTTAGTGTTAGGGGTTGGGGTTGGGGTGGGGTGGGGTTGGTTAGATTATTCTAGGGTTGGGTTAGGGTTAGGGTTAGGTTAGGGGTTGGGTTTGGGGTGGGGTTGGTTAGGGTTAGGCTAGAGTAGGGTTAGGGTTAGGGAAAGGGTTAGGGGTTAGGGGTTAGGCTTAGGATTAGAGGTCAGGGTCAGGGTCATTGGCTCTGGCCTGGGTTCCACGTGTCAAACTCTGTGTAGAGATCACGAAATATGCACGTGTTGAACATGGTGCATGGACCGCACATTATGCAGGTGTGGCGCACGATGCACAAATCGTGTAGTATGCACATGTTGCATGCGGTGTGCAGTGCCCACGGCATGTGTCTGTCACACAATTTGTGCGCAGCATGCAGTATTCTCTGGTCCACACAGTATGGGGAGCACGGTGTGTAGATCATGGTATGCGTGTGTTATGCTAGGTGCACACATCACATGGTAAGTGTGCTACATGCGGTGAGTGGTACGTGCATTATGTGCGTATGGCGCATGGCGTGCAGAGCATGGAATGTGCGTGTGACCCCTACGTGCACGCACCACATGGTATGCACGTCTTACACGCGGTAGACAGAATGAATGTTATGTGCATGTGGCACACGGTGCCCAGATCGCGTGGTATGTGCATGTCCCACGCACTGCACGGAGCATGCCTTATGCGCTTGTCTTCCCCGGAGTGCTATGCGCGGTATGTGCATGTCACCATCTGAGTTTGCATCACATGGTATGTGAGTGTTGCACCCGACACACAGAACACGCGTTAAGCGAGTGTGGCACACAGTGCGCAAATGTCATGGTATGCACGTATTGCACGTGGTGTGTGGCACGCGCGTTATGCATGTATGGTGCACGGTGTTAAGTTTACGGGTACTGTAGTGTAGGGTATGTTAGGTTTGGTTATGTTAGGTATACGGATAGGGTTCAGGTAGTTTTAGGGTAGGGTTAGAGGTAGAGGTAGCCTGAGTTAGGGTTAGGGTAGGATTTAGGGGTTAGGGTTAGGGTTAGTGTTAGGGATTAGGACTTAGGCTTAGTTATGGAGGTCAGGGTCTGGGTCAGTGTCAGGGTCAGTGGATCTGAGCTGGGATGCACGTGTCACAATCTTTGTGTGGATCACGAGATATGCACGTGTTGAATGTGGTGCACGGACTGCACTTTATTCAGGTGTGGTGCACAGTGCGCAGATCGTGTGGTATGCCCATGTCACATGCGGTGCGCCATGCCCATGGCATGCGTGTGTCACACACGGTGTGAGAGCACGTGGTATGCTCCGGTCACACACGGTACGTGGAGCATGGTGTGTGGAGTGTGATATGTGTGTGTCACGCTATGTGCGCGCATCACATGGCATGCACATGTTTCATGCGGTGAGAGAACCGTGCGATATGCGTGTGAGGCACACAGAGTGTGATATGCACGTGTGACGCTATAAGCGTGCATCACAGTGTTTGCGTGTGTTACACACGCTGGACGGAATGCACGTTAAGTGCATGTGGCATATGGTGCCCAGATTGCGTGGTATGCGCAGGTACCATGCACTGCACGGAGCGTGTCTTATGTGCTTGTCCTCTGTGGTGTGCGACGTGTGGTATGTGCGTGTCACACTATGTACGCACATCACATGCTAAGTGTGTGTTGCACGCAGTGAGCGGAAAACGTGTTATGCGCGTGTGGCACACGGCGTGCGGAGTGTGGTATGTGTGTGTGAAGCTATGTGTGTGCATCACATGGTATGCAGGTGTTACACGCGGTTGCCGGAATGCATGTTATGTGCATGTGGCACATGGTGCCCAGATCGCGTTGTATGCTCATGTCCCATGCACTGCGCGGAGCGTGCTTAGGCCCTTGTGTTCTGCGGAGTGTGATGTGTGGTATGTGTGTGTCATCTTCGGTGCGTGCATCACATGGTGTGCGCATGACATGGTGTGCACGTGTTGGACGCAGCACACAGAACAGGCGTTAAGCACGTGCGGCACACAGTGCGCAGATCGCATGATATGCACGTGTTGCCCACGGTGCGTGCCACACGCCTTATGCGTGTCAGCCACACAGTGTGATGTTTACGGATACGGTAGTGAAAGGTAGGTTGGGTTTGGTTAGGATTAGGTATACGGTTAGGTTTAGTGTACTTTTAGGGTAGGGTTAGAGGTAGGGGTAGTGTTGTGTTAGGGTTAGTTTTAGAGTTAGGGGTTAGGCTTTGGGTTAGGGTTACAGTTAGGGTTAGGGGTTAGGGTTAGGGTTAATGTTAGGGGTTAGGATTTAGTCTTAGCGATGGAGGTCAGGATATGTGTCAGGGTCAGTGTCCGTGGCTCTGGGCTGGGTTCCACGTGTCACACTCTGTGTGCGGATCACAAGATATGCACGAGTTGAATGTGGTGCACGGACCGCACGTTATGCAGGTGGGGCGCACGGTGCACAGATTGTGTATTATGCACATGTGGCATGTGGTGCGCAGTACCCACGGCATGCGACTCTCACGCACAGTGTGCGCAGCACATGGTATGCTTCGTTCCACACGGTACAGGAAGAAGGGTGTGTGGAGCGCGGTATGAGCATGTCACACCTTCTGAGTGTGCATCACATGGTATGCATGTGTTGCACGTGGTGCGCAGAACACATGTTAGGCAAGTGTGGCACACAGTGCGCAGATCTCATGGTATGCACGTGTTGCATGCGGTGCGTGGCACGTGCATTAAGCACGTGTAGCACATGGTCTTAAGTTTATGGGTATGGAAGTGTAGGGTAGGTTGGGTTTGGATAGGGTTATGTATACATTTCGGTTTAGTGTAGTTTTAGGGTAGGGTTAGAGGTACGGGTAGCGTTGTGTTAGGGTTAGGGTTAAAGGTAGGGGTTAGGGTTAGGGTTAGGGTTAGGGGTTGGGGTTAGTGTTAGGTTTAGTGGTTGGGGATGGGGTGGGGTTGGGTTGGTAAGATTAGGCTAGGGTATGGTTAGGGTTAGGGTTATGGTTGGGCTTGGAGTTGGGGGTGGGGGTTGGTTAGGGATAATCTAGGGTAGTGTTAGGGTTAGGGTTAGGGTTAGGGGTTAGGACTTAGGCTTAGGTTTAGAGGTCAGGGTCTGGGTCAGGGTCAGTGTCAGTGGCTCTGAGCTGGGTTGTATGTGTTGCACTCTGGGTTGTATGTATTATGCACATGTTGCATGCGGTGCACAGTGCCCACGGAATGTGTCTGTCACGAGCAGTGTGCGCAGCACGCGGAATTCTCTGGTCCACATAGTACGGGGAGCACGGTGTGTGAAGCATGGTAAGAGCATGTCTCACTATGTGCACGCATCACATGGTACGCATGTGTTGCATGCGATGAGTGGAATGTTCATTTTGCGCTTGTGGCGCGCGGCATGCGAAGTGTCGTATGCGCGTGTTACGCTATGTATGCACATCTCAAACACACGTTAAGCGAGTGTGGCACAAAGTGCGCAGATGGCACAGCATGCACGTGTTGCATGTGGTGCGTGGCACGTGCGTTATGCGCATATGGCGCACAGGGTTAAGTTTCCGGGTACAGTAGTGTAGGGTAAGTTGGGTTTGGTTAGGTTTAGGTATACAGTTAGGGTTAGGGTAGTTTTAGGGTAGAGTTAGAGGTAGAGGTAGCATTGTGGTAGGGTTAGGGTTAGATTTAGGGGTTAGGATTAGTGTTAATGTTAGGGTTTAGGATTTAGGCTTAGCTATGGAGGTCAGGGTCTGGGTCAGGGTCAGGGTCAGAGGCTCTGAGCTGGATTGCACGTGTCCCATTCTATGTTCAGATCACGAGATATGCACGTGTTGAATGTGGTGCACGAACCGCAATTTATTCAGGTGTGGCGCACGGTGCACAGATCGTGTAGTATGCACATGTTGCATGTGGTGAGCCATGCCCACAACATGCGTCTGTCACTCACAGTGTGCGCAGCACTCAGTATGCTCTGAATGCACATGGTACATGGAGCACAGTGTGTGGAGCGTGGTATGTGCGTGTCACGCTATGTGCGCACATCACATGGTATGGGTGTGTTGCAATCAGTGAGAGGAACACGCATCATATGTGTGTGGCACATGCAAGGTATGCGCATGTTACACGTGGTGGACGGAATGCACGTTATGTGCATGTGGCACATGGTGCCCAGATCGTGTTGTATGCGCATGTCCCACGCACTGCGCGGAGCATGTCTCATGCGCTTGTCTTCCGCGGACTGTGATGTGTGGTATGAGCGTGTACCATCTGAGTGTGTATCACATGGTATGCGCGTGTTGGCCGCAACACACAGAATACGAGTTAAGCGAGTGTGGCACACAGTGCACAGATGGCATGGTATGCACATGTTGCACGCAGTGCGTGGCATGCACATTATGCACGTATGGCGCACGGTGTTAAGTTTCTGGGTATGGTAACATAGGGTAAATTGGTTTTGGTTAGGGTTAGGTATATGGTTAGGGTTAGGGTAGTTTTAGGGTAGGGTTAGAGGTAGTGGTAGCGTTGTGTTAGGGTTAGGGTTAGATTTAGGGGTTAGGGTTTGTGTTAGGGTTTAGGACTTAGGCTTATCTATGGAGGTCAGGGTCTGGGTCAGGGTCAGGGTCAGTGGCTCTGAGCTGGTTTGCACGTGTCACACTATGTGTGCGGATCACGAGATATTCACGTGTTGAATGCTGTGCACGCCATGCACGTTATGGAGGTGTGGTGCACAGTGCGCAGATCGTGTAGTATGCATGTCGTATGCGGTTCACAGTGCCCACGTCATGCGTCTGTCACACATGGTGTGTGCAGCAGGGGTATGCACTGGTCCACACGGTATGGTGAGCATGGTGTGTGGAGAGTGGTATGAGCATGTCACGCTATGTGCGCACATCACATGGTATGTGTGTGCTGCACGCAGTGAGTGGAACACACATTATTAACGTGTGGTGCGCAGCTTGCTGAGCGTGGTATGCACATGTAATGCTATGTGCACACATCACATGGTATGCACGTGTTACATGTGGTGGACGGAATGCACGTTATGTGCATGTGGCACATAGTGCCAAGAACGCATGGTATAAACATGTCCCATGCACTGCACGGAGTGTGCCTTATGCACTTGTCTTACGTGGATTGTGATGCACGGTATGCGCGTGTCATCATCTGATTGCTCATCACATGGTATGCGTGTGCTGCTCGCGACGCACAAAACACACGTTAAGTGAGTGTGGCACACAGTGCGCAGATTGCATTGTATGCATGTGTTGCACGTGTTGCGCGTTATGCACGTTATGCATGTATGGCACACGGTGTTAAGTTTACGGGTACTGTAGTGTAGGTTGGCTTGCTTTGATTAGGGTTAGGTATACAGCTAGGTTTAGTGTAGTTTTAGGGTAGTGTTAAAGGTAGGGGTAGAGTTGTGTTAGGGTTAGAATTAGAGTTAGGGGTAAGGCTTAATTTTAGGGTTAGGGTTAGGTGTTGGGGGTGGGGTGGGGTTGGTTATGGTTAGGCTAGTTTAGGGTTAGGTTTAGGGTTACAATTAGGGGTTAGGAGTTAGACTTAGGGTTACAGGTCAGGGTCTGGGTCAGCGTCAGGGTCAGTGGCTCTGGGCTGGGTTGCTCATGTCACACTCTGTGTGCGGATCACGGAATATGCACATGTTGAATGTGGTTCACGGACCACATGTTATGCAGATTTGGTGCACGGTGTGCAGATCTTGTAGTATGCACATGTCACATGTGGTGCGCAGTGCCCACCGCATGCGTCTGTCACGCACGGTTTGCGCTAAACGTGGTATGCTCCAGTCGCACACGGTACTTACATCACGGTGCGTGATGCACGGTATGCGCGTGTCACGCCATGTGCCAGCATCACCTGTTTTGGGCGTGTTGCACGCCAGGAGACGAATGCAGGTTATGCGCGTGTGGCGCACAGAGCAAGGTTTGCACGTATAATGTTAAGTGCGCGCATCACATGGTATGCACATATTACACGCGGTGGACGGAATGCAAGTTATGTGCATGTTGCACATGGTGTCCAGATCGCGTGGTATGCCCATGTCCTACGCACTGTGTGGAGTGTGCCTTATGTGCTTGTCTTCTGCGGAGTGCGATGCACGATATGCACATGTCACCTTCTGAATGTGCATCACATTGTATGTACGTGTTGCACTCGGTGAAAAGAATACACGTTAAGCACGTGCGGCACACAGTATGCAGATCGCACTGTATTCACGTGTTGCACACGGTGCGCGGCACGCGCATTATGCACGCATGGTGCTCGGTGTTCAGTTTACGGGTGCGGTAGTGTAGTGTAGGTTGTGTTTGGTTAGGTTTAGGTATACGGTTAAGGTTACCATATTTTTAGGATAGTGTTAGAGGTGGGGGTAGGGATGTGTTAGGGTTAGGGTAAGACTCAGGGGTTAGGGTGAGGGTTAGGGATAGGGTTCGGGTTAGGGATTAGGGTTAGTGTTAGGGTTAGGGTTAGGGGTTGGGGGTGGGGTGGGGTGGTTAGTGTTAGCCTAGCATATGGTTGGGGTTAGGGTTAGGGTTAGGGGTTAGGAGTTAGGCTTAGGATTAGAGGTCAGGGTCTGGGTCAGGGTCAGGGTCAGTGTCTCTGGGCTGGGTTGCACCTGTCACACTCTGTGTGCAGATCACGAGATATGCACAAGTTGAATGTGGTTCACGGACCCCACTTTATGCAGATGTGACACATGGTGCGCAGATCGTGTAGTATGAGCATGTCCATGCGGTGCGCAGTGCCCATGGCATGAGTGTTTAACGCACGGTGTGCGCAGCACGCATTATGCTCCGGTCACACACGGTACATGGAGCGCGTTGTGTGAAGCACGGTATTCACGTGTGACACTATGTGCACACATCACAGGGTATGCGCCTGTTGCACGCATTGAGCAGAACACGCGTTATGCGCTTTTGGCACACGGCGTCTGGAGCGTGGTAGACGCCTTTCCCATGCACTGCATGGAGCATGCCTTATGCGCTTGTCTTGCACAGTGTGCCATGCGCAGTATGCACGTGTCACCTTCTGAGTGTGCGTCACATGGTATGTGCGTGTTGCACACGGCATGCAAAACACATGTTAAGCACGTGCGGCGCACAGAGCACAGATCGCATGGTATGCACGTGTTGAACACGGTGTGCAGCACGCACGTTATTCACATATGGTGCACGGTATTAAGTTTACGGGTGCGGTAGCGCGGGGCAGATTGCGTTTGGTTAGGGTTAGGTATACGGTTAGGTTTAGGGTAGTTTTACGGTAGTGTTAGAGGTAGGGATAGGGTTGTGTTAGGGTTAGGGTTAAAGTTAGGGGTTAGGGTGAGGGTTAGGATTAGGGGTTAGGGTTAGTGTTAGGGTTAGTCATTGAGGGTGGGGTGGGGTAGTGTTGGTTAGATTAAGCTAGGGTTAGGGTTACTGTTAGGGGTTTGGGTTAGGGTTAGCGTTAGGGATTGGGGTGGGGTGGGGTTGGTTAGGGTGAGTCTAGGTTAGGGTTAGGATTAGGGTTAGGGTTACGGGTTTGCAGTAGGCTTAGGGTTAGAGGGCAGGGTCTGCGTCCGGCTCAGGGTCAGTAGCTCTAGGCTAGGTTGCACGTGTCACACTCTGTGTGCAGATCACGAGATAGGCACGTGTTGAATGTGGTGCATGGACCACATGTTATGCAGGTGTGGCACATGATGCACAGATCGTGCAGTATGCACATGTTGCCTGCGCTGCGCAGTGTGCGTGGCATGCGTCTGTCATGCACGGTGTGCGCAGCATGCGGTATGCTCTGGTCCACATGGTACAGGGAGCACGGTGTGTGGAGCGTGGTTGAGCATGTCACGCTATGTGCTCGCATCACATGGTATGTGAGTGTTGCACGCGGTGAGCGGAACACGCATTATGAATGTGTGGCACACGGCGTGCGGGGCATGGTATGCACATGTGATGCTATGTGCACGCATCACATGGTATGCACGTCTTACACACGGTGGATGGAATGCACGTTATGGACATGTGGCACAAGGTGCCCAGATCGCATGCTATGCGCATGTACCACGCACTGCATGGAGTGTGCCTTATGCGCTTGTCTTCTGCAGAGTGCGATGTGCGGTATGCACGTGTCACCATCTTATTGTGCATCACATGGTATGCACGTGTTGCACGCGACACACAGAACATGCCTTAAGCAAGTGCGGCGCAGAGTGTGCAGATTGCATCGTATGCACATGTTGCACACGTTGTGCGTTATGCACCTTATGCACATATGGCACACGGTGTTAAGTTTACGGGTACGGTATTGTAGGGTAGTTTGGGTTTGGTTAGGGTTAGTTATACAGTTAGGGATAGGGTAGATTTAGGGTAGCATTAGAGGTAGGGGTAGGGTTGTGTTAGGGTTGGGGTTAGAGTTAGGGGTTAGGGTTAGGGGTTAGGGTTAGTGTTTGGGTTATGGGTTGGGAGTGGGGTGCTGTGGGGTAGGTTAGATTAGGCTAGGGTAGGGTTAGGGTTAGGGTGAGGGTTATCGTTTAGGTTTAGGAGTTAGCCTTAGGGTTAGAGGTCAGGCTCTGGGTCATGGTCAGTGTCAGTGGCTCTGGGCTGGGTTGCACGTGTCACACTCTGTGTGAGGATCAAGAGATATGCATGTGTTGAATGTGGTGCATGGACAGCACGTTGTAGAGGTGTTGTGCATGGTGTGCAGATCACGTAGTATGCACATGTCGCATGCGGTGCGCAGTGTCCATGGCATGAGTCTGTCATGCACGGTGTTCGCAGCCCGCAGTATGCTCCGGTCCACACGGTACGGGGAGCATGTTGTGTGGAGCGTGGTTGAGTATGTCACGCTATGTGCGTGCATCACATGGTATGCGAGTGTGGCATGCGGTGAGCGGAACGCGCATTATGAACCTGTGGCGCACGGCGTGTGGAGTGTGGTATGCGTGTGTGACGCTATGTGCACTCATCACATTGTATGCATGTCTTACATGCGGTGGGTGGAATGCACGTTATTGGCATGTGGCACAAGGGGCCCAGATCACCTGGTATGCGCATGTACCATGCACTGCGCGGAGCGTGCCTTATGCGGTTGTCTTCTGCAGAGTGCGATGTGCGGTATGCATGTGCCAACATCTGAGTGTGCATCACATGGTATGCGCGTGTTGCACTTGACACACAGAACATGCATAAAGCGAGTGCAGCACACAGTGCGCAGATTGCATGGTATGCCCATGTTGAACGCATTGCGCGTTACGTGCGTTATGCGCATATGGCACACAGTGTTAAATTTTCAGGTACGGTAGTGTAGGGTAGGTTGGGTTTGGTTAGGGTTAGGTATACAGTTAGGGTTAGGGTAGATTTAGGGTAGTGTTATAGGTAGCGGTAGGGTTGTGTTAGAGTTAGGGTTAGAGTTAGGGGTTAGGTTTAGGGTAAGGGGTTAGGGTTAGTGTTTGTGTTATGGGTTGGGAGTGGGGTGCCGTGGGTTTGGTTAGATTAGGCTAGGGTAGGGTTAGGGTTAGGGTGAGGGTTATGGTTGGGGTTAGGAATTAAGCTTATGGTTAGACGTCAGGGTCTGGGTCATGGTCAGGGTCAGTGGCTCTGGGCTGTGTTGCACGTGTCACACTCTGTGTGCGGATCACGAGATATGCATGTGTTGGATGTGGTGCACGGCCTGCATGTTAGAGAGGTGTTGCGCATGGTGCGCAGATCGTGTAGTATGCACATGTTTCATGCGGTGTGCAGTGCCCACGGCATGCGTCTGTCATGCACAGTGTGCACAGCATGTGCTATGCTCCGGTTGCACACGGTAGGTGGATCATGGTGTGTGTAGTGTGGTCTGTGCGTGTCACACTATGTGCGCACATCACATGGTATGCACGTGTTACACGTGGTGGATGGAATCCACGTTTTGTGCATGTGGGACATGGTTCTCAGAATGCGTGGAGCGTGCCTTATTCGCTTGTCTCCTGCAGAGTGCAATGTGCGGTATGCGCATGTTACCTTCTGAGTGTACATCACATGGTATGCGCGTGTTTCACGCGGTGAGCAGAAAGCTCATTATGCGCATGTGGCGCACGGAGCGTGGTATGCGTGTGTGATGCTATGTGCGCGCATCACATGGTATGCGCATGTTACACGTGGTGGACGGAATCCACATTATGTGCATGTGGCACATGGTGCCCAGATTGCGTGGAGTGTGCCTTGTACGCTTGTCTCCCATGCAGTGCAATACACAGTATGCGCGTGTCACCTTCTGAGTGTGCATCACATGGTATGCGCGTGTTTCACACGGTGCATGGAACACGCGTTAAGCACGTTCAGCACACAGCGCAAAGATTGCATGGTATGCACGTGTTGCACGTGGTGCGTGGCACATGCGTTAAGGCATGTATGGTGTACGGTGTTAAGTTTACAGGTGCGGTAGGGTCCTGGCCCTTGACTGTCACGCAGGATTCGCGGGGAGCCTCGTCTCACGCATGGCATGGGAGGACTATAGGATTGCTTAACTCTGAGAATGGAAGAAGTGTGAGAATTAGATTTAGGATTAGGATTAGGGTTAGGGTTTAGGGATAGATTTAAGGTTAGGGTTAAGTGTTAAGGGTAGTAATATTGTTAGAGTAAGGTGTTAAGTTTAGTGTTAAAGTTAGGGTTTAGACTTAGGGGTTAGAGTTAGGGTGGTTGTTTGGTTCGGGTTAGGTGTAGGGTTGTTGTAAGGGGTAGGGTTAGGATTAGGGTTGTGGTTAGGGTTAGGCTTAACGTTTTATGGTTAGTGGTACTGGTTAGGTATTTCGGTTTTGGTTAGGGGTTAGTGTTAGAGTTAGGGGTTAGGGTTTGGCATTAAGGTTAACATTAGGGGTTAGGGTTAGGTTGAGGGGTTAGGGTAAGCATTAGTTTTAGTTTTAGGTGTTAGGGTTAGGGTTAGGTTTAAGGGTTGTTGTTAGGGATTACGGTTAAGGCAAGGGCCCTATCTGGAATATGTGGCTCAGGACCTGGAGACATCACTGTGACCCCACTCCACTGTACCCAGGGCATGGGACGCTGTCTCTTA
>JAQIFY010002664.1:0-13150 GCA_028533085.1 Varecia variegata | reverse complement strand
AACCTACAAAGAGTTAGCCTTAGACACATACCTGGTTCAGAGGAAACAAATGACGAATTGCATTATGCTGGTCAGCAGGATTTTGGCTGGTCCTACCTGTCTTCCTGCTTTTGCAGAAGAAAATGGTCAAATGAAACTCCAGGTACAAAACAATTAAACTTCTCCCTTCTTATCTCCCATTCAAACCCTACTGGTCACTCAGATCCAAGGTTACCAAAGAGATTGGGGCAGCAGGAATTCAAACAGCACTGTCTTAGTTCACAGCCTGTACTCTTCTCTATTGCTCTGTTTTTGCAAGCTATGTGTAGTCCAAACTTAGCTGGCATAAAGGGAAGACTATAGCTGATTAGGGAGCAATATGCACACATAAATCATCATTATATCTTTTATCAGAATAGACAAGAACTTATTTTCCAACCTGCACATCTGGATGCACAGTTTTGATTGTTGCAAATTGTTGCAAGTCTAGGAGAACTTTGCTAATGTTTGCTGTGGTGTGTTGGGGGACTTTAGAAGTGAAACCCTAGTGGTGTGCAGATGTATGCACCATTGCACATAGCATAGAACCAAAGCTTTTGAGATACATCAGGGCCAGAACTTGGCTCTGTACTTATTCATTTGATTTTGGACACAGTTGCTTCATCCTTTTGAGTCTCATTTTCCTCATTTCAAAAATTGGGTTGATAATGTCTACCTCTTCTTGGGTTTGTTCTCTATTCAAGGGGATACTGTTTTAAAGCACTTAGCTGGCATGTGTTACAGGCTCAAAGTTTGTAGCTGCTATCACCACTCCATTCCTCTCACTGTCTGCTCCAGGTAGATGGGGGTAAGGAAAAGGATTTCCTTTTTCAATATGTCTAGGGCCATCACCCAGCTCTGAAAAGGCAGTAGGAAATGGGGCACGGCCAACAAAGCACTTCCTCTGGGCTAACAGGACAACAATGGCAAACTGCCCTGTGTGGGAGGCAGGACCTTTATGATCTATGAGACTTTTAAAATGTTGATGTTGCTGCTGATGATCCAACAGTGCCTTTCTTGGAATTTTTAGCAAGAAAATCCATGACCTTGTAATCTTCAAAACGGGAAGAAATGAAACCAATGCAAAATTTTGTGAATTTTTATTTTGTCATGTTTTTTGGTTTTGGTTTGAGCACATCCAAGATTCATTTCTTTGTATTGAACCCTGACCTTCAGATGCGACAAGAACAGCTAATAAGCTAGCTTTTCCTATGTCTGTTTACGTGCATCTAACATGATGAGGTTTTGGAGAGGACACTGGCATAAATTACAGGAAAGGAACATTGTGTTTGAAGTTTTCTACTTTATTATGACCCTCCCTCCCCACAAATCCAAACTCTGCATGGCAACCAAAGGGGTATTTTCACATGTAAGACCCCAGCCCTGGTGTTATGAACTGAGTTGTGTCTCGCCAAATTTGTATGTTGAAGTCCTAATGCCCAATGTGACTGTATTTAAAGATAGGCCTTTGAGGAAGTAATTAAGGTCAAATGAAGTAATAAGGATGGGGTCCTAATCCAGTAGGATTTCTTATAAGAAAAGGAAGAGATATCAGGAGTGTCCATGCATGAAGAAAAGGCCATGAGAGGGCACAACCAGAAGGCACCATCTGCAAGGCAGGGAGAGAGAAGTCATCAGAAACCAACCCTCTGGCACCTTGATCTTGAACTTTCATCCTCCAGAACTGTGAGAAAACAAATTTCTGTTGTTTAAGTCATCCAGTTGGTGGTATTCCATTATGGCAGCCTAGGCAGACTTAGAAGTTTGCTTAAAAGTCTCCAATACTTCCCATTTAATTCAGAATAAAATTCAATCTTCTTAACACAACCTCTGAAACCTTACATCTGGCCTTATCCACCTCTCCAGATTAGCCTCCTGCTGTCTCCTCCCACGACATTGCACCCACACTGACTTGCGTTCCTTTGACAAACTAAGTTTGTTGGAAAAAAATTAGTCATTAAGGTCCTTACACTTGAAGTTTGTTTTTCTGGAGCCCTCTTTCCCTGGCAGTTTGCAAGGCAGGCTCCTTCTCTTCAGTCAAGTCTCAGCTGCAACGCCCCTTATCCGAGAGGTTATGCCTGACCCTTCTGTCTAAAGTATCTCTCCTTATCCCCCACTCCACTCAGTACTTTTTACTATTGTATCTTATTTCATTCTCAGCATTTATTGCTATCAGACATTATCTTCTTTATCTATGGTCTATATGTTTATTGCATGTCTCTTCTCACTAGAATGAGAGCCTCTGAATGCAGGGACCTGTTTGTCTTGTTGAGTGCCTGTCCTCTGTCTCAGTGTCCAGCAGAGCGCCTGACATATGAGCTTCTCAGTATGTGCCTATTGGACGTTGAGTGAATGAGTGTTTCTCTTCCTTTTATTCCCTGTTCCCCATTCCGATTGCACCCATTGCCCATTCTGTAGCTCAGGTCTCAGGCTTCACGCTTTTAGATATCTGTTCCAATTAACCAAAAGCTCTTAACGAATTAAGATAATTCTTTCATAGGGCCAGTTGTACTTACTGTGGAATTAGACTCCTGACCTTGGAAGTTTAGTCAAAAGGGCAAATATTGAGGGATTGTTCAATGACTTGTTCAATGCCCCTCAAATTGAGATCATCATCAATAGCCTTTTATGCTATTCATACTAAAAGTGTTATAAGACCTTTAGATCTTGTAAAAGATAGTGATATGAGACAGGACATGGGCTGGTTTTGAAGGTCTTTCATTGTACCAAAGCCTCAACAAAAGAGAATTTCCTCTTCCCCTGGGGGTGTAAGAAGGAGAAGATGCGGGGATGTGGTGTTCACAAATCTAAGAAAGGCTCCACAGTCCAACGACATTGAAATTCAGTCCTGAGTGATACAAACCATGGCTGGAGTGACTCACAGCAACTACAGTAATGTAATGTGCTTGACAAGACAGCAAAGTAATGTGCTTAAAACCAAATAGAATTTCTAATCACTAGTTTCCTTGTTTTAAGATGCCCCCAATCTATTATCAAACCCTGTATCTCCATCTGTTCCTGCAAGTTGTTCAAGCTCAAGCCTGCTGATTAATACCCATGTGATGTTGCTTGTCATTTTTCATTGCAAGTGTTTGCATAGGAAATACCATCCAGCTTTCACTGAGGAAGACTTGAAGTTCATCTCCTCTTTTACTTCATTACATTAAACCTAAGCTCAGGTTCAATATTAAACACAGAGAGAATGATCTGAATTGATAAGGTAGAGGTTGGTTAAAGAGAAGAATTAGCTGGGGCCCCTATGAACAAACATAGTTTCTCAACCAATTCCTGTTAACAGCTTCTTTCTCCTATTTTATTAAAATAGCTTGACTATTTGGAGTAGTTCTAGATTTTTTTTTCCATCTGCAGCCAATGCATGATTTCAATACTTTGCAGAGGAAGATTCTATTAGGGTGTTTTATACAGTTAGCATTGAATATGTAGTTATTTCCCCCCCCAATCATGTATAAGAGAAAAATGCTACTTTAATTCAAAGAATTCTTAGCACACAGATGGCTTACCAGTTCATCAAACATCCCTAATAAAAACCAGTCTCTGTAAGTTTAAATGCTACCTTCAATCTATCACATTTGGCTTACCCCACTGCCTACGCATGTAGAACCTTGTTCCCATTTTGCTTTAAACTTGATTTGATTAAAGAGAAGCTGCTTGTATTTTCTTTGCCACAAACATAAAGAGTAAGGGCAAATAGCCTAGAAGCATCCCTCACCTTTAACAGGAGAGAATAATAACACTGACATCTGATCAATTCACAAGAGCTGGCGAAACAACATGCAGCAGAAAAAAAAAAAGAAAAAGAAAAAGAAGTGAGAAGAGGGAAAAAAATAAAAACTTTAAAATTTAATAAACCAGGAGATGAAATATATTACCTTCACACTCTGGCAATGATTTCTGCTGAGAAGGGCATAGTCTTTTTTTTTTTTTTTTCTTTTCCCCTTAAGAAACAATTCTCTAGGAATGAGAAGGTTTTTTTTCCTTTCCTATTAAATGGCAAATCATTGCAGTTTTGCAGTAATACTAAAAAACTAATAATAGAATACATTCTATTTGTAAATATGTAATCCTTTTGGCAGACGTACAAGAACAAACCAGTAGCAATGTTTGGTCTGGCATTTATTTCCATCTGTAGGAACTCTCTCTAAAGTAAGTTGCTGATAACATTCAGTATGTCTTATTAAAATAAACGGTAAGACTTTTAAAGGACTTGTGTCTCTTTGCTTATAAGCAAAAGAAAGAAAAAAATCTTATTAAAGAAAAATTCTAAGCGTTTGGTAGGGTTTATCCATTTAAATACGTGGAGTAGAAGATGAAGCATGAGTGCTTATTATCAACATTTTTCATGATCATTTGCTTTTCCTTTCACAAATAATGGCGATATTATTCATTGTGCTAACTTCCTTCCAGTTCTTAAATAAGAAAGATGAAAAACCATGCAACCACTTATTTCCATAATCTTTTCTCCAGATAAATTCTCTAAGTGAGTTGGCATGATATTTTCATCATGTGATCAGAATCAATTTCAAATCTACTTGATATTTGTGTATTTCCCCTAAGATTACTGCAAAGTTATAAAGCTGGATATATAGTAGCAGTTGTAGGGGTGGTAAAAAATACAACATAAGAAAAACCAACCCCACTATAGTATGCCCTTTTTCTAAGTAATTTAGCATATTTTAAAAAACAATTCTTCATTTCACACTTAGATATTCTATGGTTTGTTTCTCACGTATTTTATATTTTATTTGAATAGAAGAATTCAGTATTTTTAAAGGGTAATGGAATACTTATTCTTTTTCACTCAAATGTTCTCATTTTCCGCATATGTTAATCATCATTATTTGCCTTGTTTTTTACAAACAGCAGTCTCCTTAGGTACTGCTTCTAGAGTAAAGTAGTAGTTTTTGCCCTCTTAAATCTTTGAATTATAATATTGCTCGAGAAAAAGTTTATGTTTATTTGTTCTTATAATGATTGGTGTACTTAGAAAAGACAAAACTTTCACCTCTACAACTTCTTTAATAACAGACAACATTTATTTGATAGATGCTGCATAATGGACACTCATTCTGAGTGTGCAGGAAAGAGATGGCATACTCAAAAGAGGTGATTCAAGAGTTCAGCTAAAGGATGATTTACAAAAATATGAGCAGAATTAACAGAGGATGACGAGGTATCCCAGACTTAATAACAGAGGGAAGCTGCTACTGCCCCTAAGCTAGAAGGAGCAAGACGAGGGAACAGGATTTGGCACAAGTGTAGCTGTAGAAGAGTGTCCCTCAACACCAACTTGGCTTTTGCAAGACAACTGCAGCACTGCCTACCTGTGGCCTGGCAGGGAGCTGACCATGGGGAAGAGCACACAGACCTTACTTTTCGCCTCCCCTCCAATCTCCTGCAGGTGTCTTGCCTTTGTCAAACCAAATTGGAAGCCAGAGGAGAAGGAAGCTGCAGACAGAATACACAAGTCTGTGTCCCAGGCACCAAGGCAGGTGGAGAAGAGTGGAGTGTTACCCCATAGGGGGTAAGTGAAGACTAACCAGCAGAAAGTGAATCCTGTGGATACCTGATTTAATCCTCACAATGACCCTATCATAAAGATTACTAATATTAGCCCTGTTTCACAGGTAAGGCAACTGATTTAGGCGATTTGCCTATGGCTCACACATCTCAAGAGCATCAGAGCCAAGATTTGAACCCAGACAGTCTTTCCCCACAAATGGTATTCTGAGTCCCTGTGATGTGCGACCCAAGGAATAGCTTTCTGGTTGCTCCAAGGTCAGGACCCAAGACACAGAACATAGCTCCATATTCCTGGAGGTTTACTTCCCTTTTGTTTCCTCCCATTTTTATGTCTCCATATAGTTTAATTTGAGAGTCATAGCAGGCACGGAGCTGGTGTGATCTTTGGCATTTTAGGAAAGTTCATTCTGTCTTATTCTTAGTTTTTTGAATCATTTCAAACATCTAAACAGGGTTACATAAAGGTTTCTATTCTCTTGATTAGGAATAAAAAACATTCTTAGGGAATGGTATGGTGGTGTAAAGGTGAGATGTGCACTAAAGGTTTAGATATTTATCAAAAACATTCTCAACATTTCTCATCGCTTTTATATGAGTTATCACATTTAGGTCAGTTTTCTGTTATTCTGGAGTAGAGTACAATTCTTCCATGTCAGAAGCTTCCCAGAATGCATTTTTAAACTACACCCTTATAGTAGTCAAGACTTTTTCTATTGTAACAGAAACTCATTCATACTAGCTTAATAAAGAAAGGGCTTTATTGGCTCATAAATTTAGGAAAGATACTGGAGAATCGGCATAATGAAGAGGTTCTGTAGGAATTTGGGCCTAAAGCTTTGCAATCAGAGACACCTCCCCAGGAAGGATCTTGATCCCTCTGACTTCACTCATATTCCATTTATGCTTTTCTAAATTTCCCAATGTCTTGACGTTCTTTCCTTTCACTGGTGAAACATTTTCTGAATATCATGGTTAGATGACCATTGGCAGCTCCAGTTTGGCAACTCTAGAAGAAAGATGTTCTTTTCCTTAGGGTCTGTATATCAATCTAAGGGACAAACTCAGCATGGTTCTCCTAGATTCCAATACCTACCCCATGTCCTAATTACTGTTCCCGGAGTGATGGGATGTTATGATGCCACAGAACTGGCCCCCCTGCCAATCTGCATTATCAAGAGTACTGTGTGATTTACCAGAAGAATAAAGTCAGAAAAATGTGTTAGGCAGAGAAAAAATAAAAGAACCTTTTTACCATGATCCAGTAAAGCCAGCCAACTACCTAGCAGTTTGACAGATCGCTTGCCTCCTTCCTCCCTTCATTTCCTTCTTCCTCAACCAACTAAGAGATGATATTTTAATTTATTACTTTGTTTTAAAATGCCATAAATTTAGTATATATATAAACCATAATTAAGATGATTTATTTAACAATAATTTTGTATATCTTAGGCCTTAATGAAGAACATGAAAAATATCTGGCCACAGATGTCCCATGAGGCATTCAAAACTGTTTTTGCTGTATGAGTCACATTATTTTCCTTCCCACCTGAAAGTGGGAGGTTAGGGGTAATATACTTCTTAATTAAGTGTTCATAATTCACTATCTTGTCCGTACAGAATATTGGCATTTTATTCTAGTCTCACTCAATGCAGTAAAGCCCCTTCCCACTATCCCCAATGTCAATCTTTAAAAATTGATCGCAATTTTTCAATTTCTACACTAATAATATGTCAGTTTATCTGTGTTCTCTCTTTCATATCCTCCTTTTTGCTCACACATGTAAAAAATAGGAGGCCCACATGATTCATATTTGTCAAGATTTTTTTTAAGAGTTCTGAAATTTTTTTTAAGAGTTCTGAAGTTTTTAAGGCAAACAAACGGACAAAACCCAAAATGGAATGTTTAGTCTCTCCATCTATAATTTTATTAGACATTTATAAATTACATTGCTGTAGTAATCAAATGTTTTCTTCAACTAAATTGCAAATAAAATGATGGAAGGAAGCAACTTGCTTTTTATTTTATTTTTTTGAGTTATATGTGATACTTAGGAGAGTGGCATACACATCACAGGCACTTATTATGAATTGGAATACAACTATTTATATTTTCTAGATAGGGCCCAGCAAGAAATTGAAATACTATACTCCATTTCCCCGAGCACCTTGAAATTTTGAATGCACCTTTTCAGAGACTGTTAATTGAACATATTTTTGTATTGAATCTCTTACAGCTTTGTGGAATCCCAGGACTTTCTAGAAGAATTATCTCTGAACTGTAGGGTGGGAATGAGACACAGGGAAGGGTGATAAAAGTGCATGGAGAAGGGAACTAAGTAATGCATCTATGGTATGATAAATATTTTCATGTAGTACTAACACGTGACATTTATTGAATATTTACTGTGTATCAGACCCTAGACCAAATGTTTTTATGTATTATGTTACTTAATCTCCATGACAAATGAGTGGTGTAGGTATTAAAACACTCATGTTATACCCAAGAAGTCGAGGCTTAGTAGGGTTAAGATAATCACTCATGGACACAGCTCATAAAAGTTTGAACTTTAAATCAAAGGATTGTCTGGTGCAAAAGCCCTGATCCTAACCAATATACATCCTCACTTTCAAGTTTTCTCACAAGATTATGATTTAAGAATTGCTGCCACCATACCAGCTGCATTAGGTGTTTAAGGAAATTATATGGCTCATCCAGTTTCTTATAGTTAATAAAGGACTGAGCTGGAATTCAAACCCATCTATGGGACTCTAATACTACTTTTAATAGGAAGCACACAAAAGCATCAATTATGTCATTTTATCTTCGGATACAATGAAGTCTCAGAAAAAGTTAGCTGCTATTTTCATTGTGCTCACTTTAAGAAGTCATAAAGGTTTAAGGTATATCTACTGTAATAATTCCACTTCTGACAAATGAAAAGTAACACCAATGGAATCAACTGAGTGAATGGACACTTAACTGGACAGTGTGTTTCTTTTGTTGCTTAGGCACTGCTATTACTTACAAACCATCTAACCAGGCCTAGTGATTTAGTTTTCAAATTAGTTATTGATCCACACTCTAGGAAGAACAAGTTTTTTTCTTTTTTAAATTCACTTGTTCAGAGAAGTCCACAAAAGAAAAGTTTCAGGGTTATGATGAACAAATTTCTCCTTCTTTAAGAACTTCCTTATAGGTCTGAATGTCTACCTTAAAGAAATGACACACTGGAATTACCCACAAGGGGTAACTCATGAAAACGTAATGTGGCAGGGTCTTAATCTTAGCACTCCTTGTCATCTCCCTCTGCAATGACCCAGGCCACAGTCATATCCAGATAGCACAGTTTGAATGGTTAGTCCTTTTCTGTGGATTGGTTTTCTATTGCTGCATAACAACTTATCAAACATTTAGAAGCATAAAACAACACACATTCGTCATCTCACAGTCCTGTGAGTTAGGAGCATTGGCGTGGCTTAACTGGGTTCTCTGCTCAGGGTCTCAGAAGGCTGTAATCAAAGTTCACCCAAGCTGCATGCTTGTCTGGAGGCTGGTTTGGAGAAGAAACTGTTTACAAGCCTACTCAGGTTGTTGGTGGAATTCATTTCCTTGAGGCTGAAGGATGTAGGCCCCTGGCTTCTTGCTGACTGTTGTTCATGGGCTATTTATAGCAACTAGAGGCCAATTGCAAATCTTTGTCACGTGACCCTCTTTAGAGGCCCTCCTACAACATGGTGCCTTACTTTTTCAAGGCCAGCAAGGGAGAGGGAGAGACTCTAGCAAGGGAGATACAAGCACTTATGTGATCATTATAACCTTCGCCATACTCCATTGGTTAGAAGCAAGGCCCAGGTCCCATCCCTCCTCCAGGTGAGGGTATTTCACAAGGGCATGAATGTCAGAAGGCAGGAATCATGAAGGCCACCTTAAAACCTGTCCCGCACTATGATAAAATGAAAATAAGGTCACTCTGGAAAGGTGCATAAAATAGTTTCAAACATATTGTATCCTTTAAAGGGCCAGAATTTATAGTTTTCTGGGAGATAAACTTTAGCTATGAGTAGCAGAGAGATACTTAGGACTTTTTTTTTTTTTTCTTGTACGTATTAGAGTGCCATTAAACCTAGCTTAAGCAATAAAAAAATAATTTATAGGCAGGAAAGTGCCTATCTTATAGTATCTGGACTTTAGGTAGAGTTTGAAATGGGGGATCAGGTAGTTGTAGGAAAGCAGAATTTCTCTATCTCTTGTTTTTGTTTCACTATGAGCTTCTGCTGTATTCTTCTTTCTAATTATAGACCAATTTCTATTTTGTATTAGCCTATATGTGAGAAAATGGTTGAAGTGGAAGAAGGGCTTTGAAGAAGTGTCAACTGATGCAGTTTGGGTTAAGAACTCAACTATGACTTATAAAACCAGGGTCAAGGGGCAAAACTGTGTATCTGACTGTGCCTACCTCAACCATGCCATAGAGGGTGGTGGGGGAAAGAGACAGACCTTCTAGAAAAGTGGTAAATGGTGAAATTGAGGTCTTTTCTGTATTATTTAATGCCTGGGAACCCTATCTGTCTATCTATCTATCATCTATTATTTGGTGATCTGGACATCAGACTATGTGTTTTTCATGAATCTGACACTCTAAGGTCCTACAGCACTGAAATTTCTTAGCACTGTGCTTTGCACATTTAAATGTTCAATGCTGAGCTTACCCTCTTCTATTTTTCAATGACATCAAGTCAGAATTTTACTCCTCTGCTCAAAGACTTCCAGAGGCTTCCTGTTTTATTCAGAATGAAAGCCAAAGTTCTTATCATCATAGGACGGGGCCCCTATTTCTTCTCTGACCTTATCTCTAGCTATTTTTCTCTCACTTTGACCTCACTGCCCTTCCTGCCGAACCTGGAAAGCCTCAGCCAACTTTGGTCTCAGGACCTTTACTCTTGCTGTATCTCCCCTTAGGAATAGTTTCCAATTGTATAGCTGAATAGCTCTTCCCTATCTACTTCCCCACCCCAACCCCAATCAAATCTGTTTTCAACGCGTTACTTTCTTAGGAGCACACTTACCACCATTTAATAAGTTGCAATTGCCCTTCACCTTTCATTTCCTGTTGGTATCCCCTACTTTATTTCATCCACAGCATTTATCATCCACTGGCATGCCATATACTTCATTTTGCTTACTCGTATGTTTAGTGTATATTTCAATATCTAAAACATATTCCCCATGTGGACAGGCATTTTTGTTAGTTTAATTCAATGTTATGTTACCAGTGCCCAGAGCTTGGCACATAGGGGCCTTTCAATGTGTATGCATTTATATATATTTATTGCAATAACTGACTGTTTAAGGGCACCCATATTTCTTAAATTATTTTATTTAGACTTATATTTTGGGAAAATTCCCTAGGGCCTTTATTTTCAGCTATGTGTAGAAGGCATCTTGCTGGGGCATGCATAGGGTGCCAGATGGAGGTAGAAGGCATTGGTAAGCGAAAAGGGAGGGTGTCGGAGCTGCAGTATGATGTAATGCTATGGCCTCTGAAATCCTCTGGTTTATAACCTCATTGTTTATATATACTTTATAACTTATTTTAGTGACTCTTGGTTTTCCGGTCATTGAGAGCTGTGCTCTTTACTCTGTTTTTGCAGCTTTTTAAATTAAACATTGAATAGAATATTCATATAACTAGCACATAAAAAAGAATGTTGTCAATGTCAAAATCACATGTAGTAAAAATGATGATAAAATAGCAGTCTTTTGGTTGTGCAACCAATATTACACCTTGTTTTATTAGCCCCAGCAGAATTTTGTAAATTGGATTTATATTTCCTAATTTCTATCAGTTTGCCTTTTTCATTACTCTCAGCTTTGACAGTCAAAATAAGGCATTCATTATGTTTCTCTGCTGTGTTTGCACTTCTATCCAGGCAATAAACAGGCAAGATGCCTATATATACAAATCAGATAGAGAAAAAACCGTGCTTAACAGCTGAGGCTTTTGTAGCTATTAGCTGATGTCATGGCCTTTCTCATTCACCAGGAAATTTGGGGCAAATTCAATCCTTTGATTAGGGGCAGTAATACAAAAGAGGTTGGATGACTATGACAAATGATTTCAGGGGATCAGGAAGATCATAATATGACATAAATTTATTCACTTGTTCCCAATAGTACTCAATGCATCAGACACTGTCTATGCACCACTTCATAGCTTCTTGGTCTCACCTGAGTCTTACTTCACTGGAGGCTGCATCAATGCACTCTGAATGGACTCTGACCAGTTTCACCCAGGCTGCACCTGGCGGTGCTCTGCCTCATGCCTGTGCCATATATTAATACTTCTTCTCAGCTCCTACCCTGGGTCTTCTGTGTTGATGTGGTGCCATTGGATGCCATTGACTATACTTTGTGACCTCATTAGTGAAACCTGCTTCCTTTCCTTTCCTCTACCCTGCTCCCTAGGATACCATTCCTGAATGAAGCAGTGGCTTATACCTCTTTGCATCATACCCTGCTTTGTGGGGGAGGTCAGATTAAGATAGTTGGTATTAAGACATGGCTCTAGCAAGGAGATGAAAATTTGAAACTCGTTTACTCTTTGATCTGATGACCATAAGATCATTGCTGGTTATAAGTGGGGTGGTTATAACCATCGAAGTTCTCAGTCATGAATAATAGGAATATAGTGCAGGCAGAAGGGGAGGCACTGGGTTTGCAGTGGCTGAGGGGTTGAATGCTGTGGGGGTAATGATAATTATAAAAATTATAAATTTGTTCTTTACTGGTGAACCTGAAATTAGAACATTGTAGGTTCAGGGCCGCTAACAGCTAACTCAAAGCACACTGTAAAGCCGAAGAGCCTCTGGGACAGCTGTTAAGGGGACTTTCATCTTCTGAAGCCGAACACAGACTGCACTGAAAACCAGGCCTGTTGTCAGGATGATCCCTCCCCATGGCACAAATGCATTCACTGGTTCCCAGTGGCAGGTCAATTACATTGGATCCCTTCCACCTAGGAAGAGAAAGAATTCCTTCTCACAGTAATTGACACTTACTACAGACACAGGCTTGTCTTCTCTACCTGCTGTGCTTCCACCATCACCGCTTAAGGACTTAAAAAATGTCTGATCTATTGTCTATTGTTGTGGTAGCCCACACAGCACTATTTCAGAACAAAGGACTCTTACAGCAAAGGAGTTACGAAAATGGTTGCATGATATCAGATATGTTGGTCTTACCGTAACTCAATCATCTAGACTAAACAATAGAATGCATTGTTAAAGGATCAGCTAAGGAGGCAGTTAGGGAACAACATCCAGAGGGATGGGGGCACTGACCATCAGAATGCAGTCTGTTTGCTGGACCAACAGTGTTCATCATAGCTAGTACGTATGAGTGTGGGAACTGAGGAGTGTAAGTGCCACTGGCTCTTCTCACCTTCCACCAGATGAGCTGCTTGTAGAATTTGTGCTTTCTATCCCCCTGACCATAGGCTCTGCCAAGTTAGTGGTCACAGATCCTGAGAGAAAGAAATCTTCTCTTAGAGACATAAGGGTTCTGTTGAATTTTAAGCTCTAACTTCTTTCT
>JAQIFY010002663.1:0-13152 GCA_028533085.1 Varecia variegata | reverse complement strand
GCCCGGTGTCTCACTCTTGCTCAGGCTGGTCTCGAACTCCTGACCTTGAGCGATCCACCCACCCCGGCCTCCCAGAGTGCTGGAATTACAGGTGTGAGCCACCGCGCCCGGCCTCAGATTTTTTTTTTGTTTTCAAACTAAATATTACGGTCCCAGTTGCAGTCCCCTATTAACCCCTTCCAGAATCAAGTTGTCCTCCCTCCCTTTCCAGAGGTAACTACTACCAGGAATTCAACATTTATCATTCCCAACATGTGATTATGCTTACAACATATTTATGAATTCATAAGCAATTTGTAATATGGTTTTATAGGGCTTAAAACTTTACATAAACAATATCATGCTGTAAACATCTAACTTTTTCACCCAGCATGTTTTTGAGATGTAACTATGTCGATAGAAGCGCCTCCAATGCATCCTTTTAAACTGTTGCATAATGTTCCATTGTTTGAATAAACCATAATTATTCTCTGTTGTTCCTGCTTCCATTTTTTTCTTATAATAAACAATGCTATGGTGTACATATTTCAAAATTGAGCCTATTCCTTCGAATGCAAATGAGCGTATTTATACTTTTTGAGGCCTGTGGTCCAAGAAAGGGCCTGAGGGTTGTGACTGTTGGTCTCAGTTATGCCCCACACTTACTGGGCATCTTTATTGAGTAGATGAATGGTTGGAGGGATAGATAGATTGATGAATGCTTGAAGCCGATAAGTTAGTTGCCAAATCATGTAACTCCATCTGTAAAATCTCCTTGCCTGTGTGGAAGAACAACATATCAACTCTTAGCCTCCTTTTCCTTCTAGATGTTGAAATGCTACAGGCCAGTACATCTAAACCAATCCCTGGAGATGGTTTCTCTCGGACCACTAAGGACTCTATGATCCGCAAATTTTTAGAAGGTAAGTTGTAGCTGTGAGCAGGAAAAGAGGGAAAGAGAAACAAATGCAAGACATTGCCTGGTTTTATATGAGGGTTGCTCCACTCCAGGGATGGGCTGCCACAAACACGGCGTATGATGAGACTGGAGGCACTCTGCCTCCCTCCCACCCACCTGGAGCCCTCCATCCCCATCAGCCCATGATAGGTAGGCAAGAAGTTTCTGTCATCGGACCACCCATTTGGGTAAATGAGTTGCCTGCAGCAAGACCTCTTTTAAAATACATATGTCTCTTTTCATTTGGCCAAAATGTGTTGAGTACCTACCATGTGCACTGTACTGGATGTCAGGGTTGGGGACACAAAGAAAAATATGATATGATCAGTGCCTTCCGGAGACTTTACTGTCCAGTGGAGGGTAATATAAACAAGTATTACAAAGTCGAGGCTGTGTTGTATAGTGGTTAAGAACACAGACTCTGATCTATTCCCCGGTCCCCCTTTGGTTAGCTGGAAAACTTCAGGCAAGTTATTCAACTCCTCTGGGCCTCAGTTTCCTCAGTTGTAAAATGAGATGTATGTTGTGAGAATTAAATGGAGTTATTATACGTTAGGTCTCAGAGCAGGGCCAGGCACATAACAAACAGTTAATAAAGATTTATTATTGTTTTTGTTATTAATATTAAAGGTTTCAAAGGTGGTTGTGTGGGTAATTCCTTAACCCTGTGCAATTGTTTGCAGTTTATGGTGAGGTCTATAGATTTTGAAAGCAGAGTTTTAAGAGGATGGAACTCAGGAAGGGACAAGCAGTTTTGACAGTGAAGAGGAAGGAAAAGATCTAAGGCAGTGGTAGACAAACCACAACACAACCTGGCCAGCTGCCTGTTTGTAAATAAAGTTTTATTGGAACACAACATGCCTATTCATTCAGTATTGTTTATGGCTGCTTTCATGCTACAAGGGCATAGATGAGACATTTACTATCTGGACCTTTACAAATTAATGTTTGCTGATCTCCTGCTCTAAAACTTATTGTTCCCCTGCTAGGGGAGTCCTGGACAACTTGTTTTCAGCCCTAGGTAAGAAGTACCACTTTTATTGGACAGTCAGACCTCAGGAAGACTTTGACAGCCGGTCTTACCCAGGGCTTCCCCCAGTTCTTAATGGAAAGAGGAACTGAATCCCAGCAGTAAAACTGAGGTGTGCCCATCCTTCTGCATGGATGGGTGGCAAATGAAGGTGACATCCATTTTCTCCGTTGCTTTGCATGACGTTCTGGGCAGATGATGCAGGAGATGATGTTTCCCAGAGGGCAGTACTGAACAGATAAACTACGGTCACTCGCTCTGCTCTGTGGGTGACTGGCAGTCACCCACTTGGTTTGGCCACTGCTTTCAGTCCCCTTTCTCTGTGTTTCTAGGCAACAGTGTGGGAATGGCCAATTTGGAGAGAGAGCTGCACCATCCCGGGCAGGAAGAAGATGTTTATCACACGGTGGATGATGATGAGGCCTTTTCCATGGACCTGGCCAGCAGGCCCCCTGTCCCAGTGCCCAGGCCGGAGGCTGGTGCTTCTGGGGCTCACCAGCTCCCCGACAATGAACCATACATTTCTAAAGGCAAGTGTGGCACGGAATGATGTCCAGTGGGGTCTTTGCAGCCTCTCAGCAGGAATTTCCTGGATCCCTGGCTTTCTGGACCACTGCTCAGAGACTGTCCCCTCCTGAGTGGTCTCCAGCCAGCCCCAGGAAACAGGGTCATAGCTCGGGGCAGATGCTGGAGCTAGACCGGCAGCACTGATCAGAGTCATTGCTGGCCTTCTGGGAGGCGTTCATGCACAGTAGCAAAGACAGACGTAAACAAGAACCCTGATAGATTTTTATCTCCTGAAACCCTTCTTGTTGTTATTATTATTGTTAATTTTTAATAGCTAATATTTATTGAACTCTACCAAGAGTGCTCTGTCAGGAATATGCCGTTTAACCTTTATGATAACCTATTAGGTAAGGACCATTACAAATGAGGAAATAGAGGCTTACAGAGGTCACTTGACCACCACATGGCAGAGCCAGGATTTGAACTCAGGAAGTCCGACTCCGTAGTCCTGGCTTTTAGCCACTATGCTAGGCTGACTACCTACCTACATTAATAAAAACTGGGTTTCGACTTCTTCATAATTGTCCCTGGGACATCAGGTAGATGCTGATAGCATTGTCAGTTTCACTCTCTTTCAGGTCTTGATTGTATTAATAGGATTACAAGAACTGTAAGAATGCAAAGCTTGCCAGATCTGTGCTCTGACCTGTATTCCATTTGTAATAGTATAAGCATGTTGTGGAGACTGTGGCAGAGGGACACCATAAATGGGGGAAGGTAGCGCTCGGCCAGAGCCCCAGGTAATTGGGTTGGGGTCGCCAGATAAATGCAGGATGCCCAATTAACTGTGCATTTCAGATAAACAGCAAGTAATTTTTTAGTGTAAGTATGCTCCAAATATCAGAAATTTTTGTTTTTGCCTTTGGTCTGCTAAATCTGGCAACCCTCAGTTGGGTAGAAATACAGCTATGGGATATTATGTCCTGCCATGTGCTATCCATGCTTGCGACTGGCTGTCTTCTTGGTAGCATCTCCTTGGCACGTGCAGCAGACACTCTTGGTGCCCTGCCTATGTCCCCCAGTTCTTTACATTTTTGTGCTTCATGGCTGGGTCCCACCTGTCAGCACCCTGTGTCTTATAGCCTGAGGGCTTCCTCTGGTATCGGGAGCTTCCTCTGCCCTCTGGCAGGACAGGCTGGGAGTGTTGGGGAGTTAACACACAATGGCCCTGGCCCTCAACCAGTGACTGACAGGAGGTGGCAGATGACCACCCCAGCTTACTTGCACCACTGGTGGGAGGATGCTGAGTTGCACATTCTGCGTTGCTGCACAGGGCTCTCTAGCTTGCCCACAGCGATAACTTGCTTGATAACCCACCATTTATTGCTTCACTACCCTGTCTCACACCCAAAGAGACTACTCGGACTCGAGTCCATGTCTCAGGGTCTGCTTCTAAGGGAACCCAAACTAAGAAGCATGCGCTTATATATATCAGTAATTCCTCAATGGCAGAGCGAGTAGGGGACAGTATTGATGACATGTAGGGAGGCCGTTGGATAGGAACAACACATGGGTGATTCCTAAAGAGTCCAGATGGACTTGCTGGAACACTGTGGAAAGAGGAAAGGAGAGGTGACAAAAGGGGCAGTATCTTGGAGGCCAGAACACTTGGGTTCATCTCTCAACTCTTGCATTTTCCAGCTATATAGCATAGGACATTGGGTAAGTCACTTCACCCTTTTTAGCTTTAGCTTAGTTTTCCTCATCTATAAAATGAGTATCATAAGAACACATGTATGCAATAATATGCAGGTCATAATAATATCCAATAATACTCTGCCACAGCCTCATTGTGAGGCTCAGATGAAATAATACACGAGGAAGTACTATACTTTACAAACTGTAAGGCATGGTACAGACATCACTTGGGCTAGCTAGCATGCCAAGGTATTGCTGACCAATGGCATCAGTCTCAAATTTAGAGACTGATAATAATGCTACCAGAAGCTAACAGTGAGTGCTCACATTGCCAGGCACTGTTCTAAGCACTTCCATGTATTAACTCAATAAACCAGTGAAGGTGCTATTATCATCCTCATTCTGTAGATAAGGAACAGAGGCAGGGAGAAGTCAAACCTCTTGGCCAAGATCATGTGGCTCGTAAGTAGAAGAGCCAGGATTTGAATCCAGGGAGCCTCATTCAGAGCCCCGGGAGCCGTAATCAACATGCCATCTCACCACTAAGTCACCATTGGTCACGTCTCAGTCTTCTTCATTAGCCTTTGTAAGTCTGTCCCTTGTGAGTGACTTCATCTTAATCCCTTTGGAGCTGTGCACACATTTTTACCTGTTCTGTTTCTTAGAGTTCTGTCTTACGGCACTGGCTGGCGTTTTGAGTGATATTTCCTTTCATTTTCAAGCTTCAAGGTCTTCCATGCCTGGCTTCAGGTGTTCAGGGATCTGGGCACACGTTCTTCTTCCCATTACCGTTTTCTTTAATGATCTTATAAATGCTGGTCATGTTCTCTGGCTGGCTTTGTCCTTCTAGGTTTGAGATCTTGTCTGGTCTTTCTTTATTTGATAATTCCTACTCCTTCTCAGTTACCTCCTAGAGTTGTGATTTACAGAACTGCACACAGTGATACTAGGTGTGGATTCATTATTATTATTTTTTTGCACTAGATTTTGATAATTTTTTGTAAATGCATTAAAATATTATAAATCCCTTTAGATAGATGTCTTCCCTGGTGTTTACTTGAAATATTTTTTGTGTCGTAGTTTTTGCAGAAAAGAGTCAAGAGCGGCCTGGGAATTTGTATGTTTCCTCCGAAAGCATCAGGAAAGGTAAGCCAGATGTTATATGAACTGAACTTCTGGGTTGTAGAAGTGTCTGTATTGCAGTGATTTCCAAGTGTAACAACAGTTTCTTGGCATTGAAAAATAGATTGAAGAGATACCTTGGGGTGGAGAATCCTGTATTAATGGGAAAGCGAGAGGGGAGGAGATTGGGGTACCCTAGAATGTTGTACACATTGATCATACAAAGGACATTAATGTAGTAGAAAGTGTCCATATAGCACATAAAAATGCAATCTAAATATCGAGGTTGATACCAACAAGATAAAAACAGGTGGCCCTGCAGCCAGTCTGCATCTAACGAGACAGCCTTGCTAGGCTATTTCCTCACCCTGTCTATACTAGCTCAGCTGTGCTTTGATTCAGCTTTTATTTAAAAGATATTTTGTTTGCCATTGGGCAACAACTTGGATGTCTCATTTTCCTAAAAACTTTTTAAGGAAGTCTGAGAAGCTGAGTTCTCTTCGTTCCTTTATTAATTTCCTTGTGCTAACAGACATTCGGTATTTTCCCATTGAGGATTCTTTTGATCAGTAGCCGTGACACCATCTAAGTAAGCATTTGAAGGCATCCCCCAAGGACTTTGGTAGTGGGAGCCTGGAACTGGTTGGCTTGTGCATTTTGTTTTTTCCGCTACTCCATCTCCCAGTATCGTTAAAGACAGCCCTGGAAAGGGAAAACCCGGGAGAAGGGTCTGTGAGGGTGTGTAGACAGATGAGTGAATGGTTGGGCAGAATGATAGACACACGTCCCTGAGGCTTTTTCAATACCCACTGGGGAAACTATCTCTCCTTTTCCTTGTTATGTCCCTGAGTCACAGTGCCTAGATGGGGTCCTGCTGGGGGAATTTAGAATCAAATTAACCCTACATGACTTGAGTAGGAAAATGTCAAGTTGTCCTCAGATGCCTCAATGGCCTCATCATCTCTGCAATAGCTCATTCCCCACAGAACTAGAGTCACAGCTGGAGAGAGAGGGGGGTTGGCTTCATATTTCCCTGGAATCTCCAAAGCTGACAACTGTGAATTTTTGGAATTCATGTGGAAGAGAGGTTGGCACAGGGACAACCCAAGGATAGCCAGCTGGCACCCAGCACCTAATTTATATCTGATGCTGTTGGACCCAGGTCATGATTCCATTGGTGTTCCAGTCTCATGGGGCATTTCATGCACATTGGTCCTCAGTCATTGTACCCCAGGCTGCTCAAAGACAGTGAGGGCTGGGAGTAGGGCTAAACTCTTCCTGTACATACTCTTCTGGGAGTAGGTTTACATCTACAGCAGTGGTTCTCAACTGGGAGTGATTTTTCCCCCACCCCTCCTTCCCAGGAGACATTTGGCAATTTCTGGGGACATTTTGGGTTGTCATAACTGGGAAAGGGGACACTACTGGAATCTAATGGGTAGAGGCCAGGGATGCTGCTGAACATTCTGCAGTGCATAGGACACACTTCCCTAACAAAGAATTATCTGGCGCAAAATGTCAACAGTGCTAAGACTGAGAAATGCTAGTCTAAAGAAAGGCATCTCAATACTTAAGGCTTGGGGGAGTCCTCAAGTTTCAAATATTGCAGCTCTGTCTACTTTAGTGTGATAGGCTTTGAAATTATTAGCTGCTTCCTTCTCCACTGATTCCACGTCAGACTTACCCCTTCTCGGTTCCGCATGTAATTGTTCTTTTGAGATGTGTCCTCTTGATCCTGTGACCAGCTCATTAACCCCACTCCTCTGGTCAGCTGTCCCCAGCGGGGGAGCTGTCAAACTGAGTCTTGCCGTCCTTTCCAGAGCCACCTGTCAGACCGTGGAGGGACAGGCCCCAGTCCAGTATCTACGACCCTTTTGCCGGGATGAAAACACCAGGCCAGCGGCAGCTCATTACCCTCCAGGAGCAGGTGAAGCTGGGCATCGTGAACGTGGATGAGGCCGTGCTCCACTTCAAAGAGTGGCAGCTCAACCAGAAGAAACGCTCCGAGTCGTTTCGCTTCCAGCAGGTAACTGGCTCTGTATGGCATTTGTTTCATGTCTGTTTCTCCACCACACAGTGGAGGAGGGCTGGGCCGTGTGAACATTTGTTTGCATGTCATTGTACATCAGTGAGAGTGCATCTGTGTCCTCTTCCAGGGGTGGGGAACCTGCGGCCTTGGGGCCACATGTGGCCTTCTGGATCCCTGAGTGCGGCCTTTTGACTGAATCCAAATTTTACTGTGAAGTTTGGCTTTGGGCGAGGGGCCGCACTTGGGGATCTCGGGCCGCGGGTTCCCCACCCCCCTGCACGCTCCCTGGCTGAGAGCTGGGTGGTTCTTCCGGTGCCATGGGGCTGGTGATCAGGAACAAAGACCCAACCAGAAACCCTAACTCTGCTGCTGCTGCTTCTCTCTGCATCTGGCTCTCTACTTTTGCTTTCCAGCTTTTTTCTTTTCAAAAAAATCCCTCTCTCTAGTACTAGTGCCAAGTCCCCCACACAACTGTCACACTTTAGAGCTCAAGGAGAACTTGGAAAGCTCCCAAGAAATATGATTAAATGAACAAAAAAAGTTGCAGATACAAAACTACCCAAGTTAAAACAAGTCGTGTACACACACACACACACGCACACGCACACGCACACAGACACAATTGGTGTTTTCATAGGCGTGTATGTAAATACAAGACAACGATCCGGAAAGGGCCACCCCCTGTCCCCACCAGGGCTTGCCTCTCGGGAAGGGAGGACAGAGGACGGGTGCCAGAGGAGGCTCCTGCTGTGTGGTTTGAAGCATTTTAGGAGAATATATAACACCATATATGTACTCCATGCATAATTACAAATAATCAAAAGAACTCAAACTCAACCTTTGGAAACATGTCCCTCGTCCAACGCCTTCATATTAAAAAAGGAGAAAACTGGGCCCAGGAGGTTAAGGAACATGTACAAGGCCACCGAGTCAGGACAGGAACTATGGCTTTTTCTCTACCCCCACCCTCAGGGTGTGTCCCTGATGGTGTATATCTCTCTTCCAAGTACCAGCCAGGCCCAGCCCTGCTTAGCTTCCGAGATCAGACGAGATTGGGCACGTTCAGGGAGGTATGGCTGTAGACCCGGGTTGTGTGTATTCTAACCTCTGTTCTCATGCCAGCTATCAGAGCAGGGGGGCAAGCAGCACCCACCCCACCTGAGATGGGAGCCTCACCCTCTGGGAACACGTGGGGCGGTCAGGAGTGGGGCCGTGGTCAGAGAGTGGCGTTTGTTGGGCTCTGACAGCCCAATGCTGGGTCTTGTGCTAAGTGTGGAATAGACCTAGTCTCTCTCACTCCTCACAGCATGCATGTGCCGTAAGTATTATTACTCCCATTTGACAGATGAGGACAGACAGGCAAAGAAGCAGTCAGGATTCAAACCAGTCCTTTCTCACCCCAGAGCCTGTGCTTCTTTCACTACACCTTCTGCCTTCTTAGTGCTCCCTAAAACGAGGGGCGCCCACTCTGCCAGCTGTTGCTCTCCCACTGGCCCTGGGGAGCCTGACGGATGGGAGGGCACCTGCAGTGCTGAATTCAGGAAGCCAGGACCTTCTCCCAACAGGAGTCCCAGGGAGGGTGACTTTGGCCAAACAAGGATGTTTTTCTCCTTGCCAAGTTGTGCAGCCACGTGGCATGGTCGTTAAGAACAGCCAAGCCTCGGGAGAGCCGGCAGCCTGAGTTTACATCCTTGTTCTGCCACTTGTGGCAGGGCAACCTTGACCTCCCTGTGCCTCCATTTTCCCACCCCTGAAATGTGAAGGGAGAGGACTAGACGATGTAAGCCGTGGGAAGCCCCTAGCGTGCCTGGTGCTTAGTAACTGGCTAATAAATGTTAGCTGTCTTTCTGTATTTACACCCAAGAGGCTTCTTCCTCTCCCATGAACCTGCCCAGAACTCCTGGGTGCAGCAGACAATCAGGGTTCCTATTCAACACGGCAGGGAACCCCAGCCCATGGGGGCTCACAGTGTTCTGTGCCCCTGCAGCCCTCTGATACTTCCTGAGCTCCCCATTCCTGGGGCAGCTGCATCTTCCTTTTCCTCTGTCTCTCTGTCCCCCTCTCACCAAGTGGGCACTGCTCAGCTTCCCCTCAGCTCCTTCTCTGAGCAGTCTATGTCTCCTATTCCACATTTCCAGCCACCAGCTGGCTATGTCCTCCCGGGGTGCCCTGAACTGCTTCGTGTCCAACACAAAGCATCCCTCGAGGAGGCTGCTCCCCTTCCAGCGCCTTCCCTCTGCTCATCACACTGGCACCTCCCAGAGACTGAGCTCAGACGTCAGACTCTGGCCCTCCTCCCATGCTCCCTCACGTGCAGGCAGTCCTGTCTCAGTGGTGTTCGTCCTCTTGCATCTGCCCCTGTCTTTCCATTTCCCAGCCACAGCCCAGTGTCGGCTTCTGTCGCCTGCATCTGGCATACTGTGTAGACAGAGGCGGTCTCCTTGCCTGTCTGCTTCCCCTCCAGTTAGCCAGAACTGTAAGGCTGTGACCAGCTCACAATGTTCAGTGCTCCCTGCTGCTTCCTGGACAAAGCTCCATCTCCTCAGCCCGAGGCTGCAAACCAACCGCCCTGTCCAGTTTGGCATCCTGTAACTCCCTCACGTGAGCTTTCTGCTCCAGCCAGATTGTCTGGACAAGTTTTTTATAGAATGGGGCATTTTTTCTAGGATACGCAGCCACTTAACCTCTAGGTTGTTGTTGTTGATTGACTAAAATAGCAACAATCTCCACCCTCACATATCTATTTAACATTTATTGAATGACAGCAGTGGACCAGATGGCAGGATCAGAGAAAGGTACAAGACCTGGTCTCTCGCCCTTGGAGAACTCACAGTATCTCTGAAGAGGCAAGGCATGCGTGTACACACACACACACACATGTGCACACATACACAGCAAGGAAGCATAGCCCCAGTGCCAGATAGTCGGCATGGACAGTCCCTGAGGACTGGAGCAGTCTGGGGAGGCTTCAGGGGGAAGGTGGGCCTTGACCCAGGCCTGGAACAGACTTGTGGCGAGGAATCAGCATCCCTCAAGGTCAGGGGGATGATGTGACAACACAGTCTCGGAGGCAGGAATGTATGTGGCACGTTTGTGAGCAGGTAAGAGACAGCCTTGGCTAAGGGGCACACATGGAGGAGGGCAGTGGGTTATAAAGCTGAGATGGAGCTGGGAACCAGAGGGGAGGAAGGACATGTTATTGGGGAAGAGATGTCTTTTCTTCAGGCACAAATTCCACCCACGAGTGCTTGGATTTCTCTGGGGACCAACTGCAAATGCACTGAGCCTCATTTGCATGTTGAAATGTTATTTGCAATGTGATATTTCTTGCAAACAGCTAAAATCAGAAAGAAACTCTAATGTCTAGAGGGGATCCTTCTGGTGTATACTTAAAAAATGAACTCATTTTTTTTTTCAGGAAAATCTTAAACGGCTGAGAGATAGCATCACCCGAAGACAGAGAGAGAAGCAAAAATCAGGAAAACAGACAGGTATGTGGCTTCCTGGGGCATGGCATCGTGGAGACATTGCTGTCATCTGTTTTCCTTGACTCTCCTTTTCACGGTGGCCTGAGTGGCGAGACCACTTGTCCAGCACCTGCCACCCTGTTATAGATCTGGGTCCCCCACTAGACTGTGAGGGCCTTTTAGACAACGGTTCTGTCTTATTTACGCTGTCAGCAATCTGGTGCCTGGTACATGAGACATGCCCAGCAAGTGTATGAATGGATGGATTCAACTCTGCGTCCCTCCACCTCCCACTCAAAGAGGATGGTGATGCTTTCTCCCCAGGCGCCTGACTCTCCCCTTGGCAATTAGGAGGACATGTTTTTTGAGCAGAGAAAGGTGAAACAACCGTTCACATCGTGTCTGTGTCTGATTTCAGTGGGGAATGGTGTCATCAGCTCCATATCATATGCTGCTTCAGAAGCCCAGGCCCCAGGGGTTGCGGGGCTCCCACCATCAATAGTAGGATGTGAATTCCAGTGGTGCACATTGCAGCCTGGGCCCTCTGCTCCCTTTGACCCACTGCCCTGAGCAAGGAGTCATAGTTTGCCCACACTGCACTTCCCACTGAGTGGCCCTGCACCTTGCACTGAGAGCCTCTGGCACGATGGGCCTCTGTGATTTACCCAGGCCAGCCTCATAGCAAGAGGCTCCGGCAGGAAAAGCCTTTCAGAGGCACTCAGATCTTGAATGTAGCCCTATTACATAAAGAACGAGGTTGGAATTTAGCACTGCTTGTGCACAGCTTCCGTAGTCTGTCTCTAGCTGCCATTAACAGCTCCACTTGCCATGAATCTGGTCAGGCCTGTGACACCCTGGTCTCTAAACAGGACATGTTCCTCCCACAGGCCTCTTGCTCATGCCTCTTCCTTCTCACCTATGTGCCAACAGCTGGGCTGCAAGACCCAGCCCTGGCAGCCTCTCTGCAGTGAGGTCTTCCTGGACCACCCCAGGCCATTGTATTCCTTCCTCGTTCCAGCATCTGTAGTATCCTTTCCATTCGTCTGGCACTTCTCTTTGTCTGCCTCTGACTGCTCTGCCCTCATTCCTTCATTCAAACCATCAGCAGTCCCCAGAGGCTCTGCCTCCAAATACACATCCTAAATCTGATCATTGCTGACCACCTCCTGTGCCACAGCTGCAGCCAAGCCACGTCGTCTCTAGCCTGGACTAGCGCAGTAGCCTCCTGAGTTGGCTCACCGGGGCCACTCTTGCCCCTGTACAGTTAATCCTCCAAAGTGCAGCCAAGCTGCAGTGTAGAAAACCAGAAAACCAGATGACTCCACTCCCTTGCTGCAAGTCCCACAGGGGCTTCTGTTCCACTCAGGGTAAAATCAGACCCCTCCCCACGGCCTACGCAGCCCCGCCTGATCTGAGCCCGGCACTCATCCTCTGTTCTCGCCCCATGCCGCCCCGTGCTCCAGTCGCAGTGGGCTGCTTTCTGTTGCTCTCACAAGCCGAGCATTTCTCCCTCCAGGCCTTTCCTCACATCTTCATTTCAGGCTCTTTTTCACCCTTCAGAGTTCGGAGGTACCATCTCCTCATCGGGGAGGCCTCCTCTGCCATTCTCTCCAGCGTGGCCCTGCGTGACTCGCTTCCTGCCCCCTTGATTCCCCTCGGGCCTCCAACGTATCACAGACCGGAGGCACCCTGGAATTCTCTTATGTTGCTGTTCTCATGGCTACGGCCCAACACCCCGTCTCCCTCGTACTGCAAGCTCCGTGCAGGCAAGATCTTGTCTGTTGTGTGCTCTGCTGAGTCCCCAGCGTGCCGTGGAGTGCGCTGATGGCACTCAGGAAGGCTTTGTTGGAATGGTTGGTTTGAGTAAGATGTTTGGGGACACCATTCATTCATTCCACACTTAGCACCAGGCACCCTGGTAAGTAGAGAGACCTATGAGACACTGTCTTCACCATTGGTAGCTGATCATCCAGTTGTCTTTTTATTCACTTAGGCCTGGTTTTCCCTGCTAAGATCTGTCCCACAGTGCCTAGTGCAGTGTTTTGCAGATAGTAGTAGCCTAGCGAATGTTAATGCTTTTGACTGTTTGGGAGAAGAAGGGTGAAGAGGTTATAATCATGCCAGAAGGTCAGAGAGGTCATCCTAAGACTTCTGCTTGGGTATCCAGATTTTAAATTGATGCTTCCACTATATCCAAATTCACACTTGCCTGCCCTCCTGGTTGAGAGGAGGAGAAAGGAGAGAAGGCAGAAATTCTGTGTCAAGACCTGCACAGTCATCCCAGGGTCAGATAATAGGGCTCCAGGTGGTAAAAGGGCTGAGGTGTTTTTTAAAACCGGAGCATAAGCACCCAAAGATAGAA
>JAQIFY010002662.1:0-13154 GCA_028533085.1 Varecia variegata | reverse complement strand
ATGGGGGACACAACCATTTGCCGATCTAGTCTAACCTTAATAGGCTATTACTTGAGGACTTGAGAAGATTTCCATGAAAGATGTCACCCTCTCAGGGCAACTTCCTTTATCTCCCCACCCCCCCCCCAAAAATCCAATTCTTTCTTCCTCTCAGTCCTTGTAGCATGTTTATGTATGTCAATATGCATACAACATACACACACCTCTGTTAGAGAAAGCAGTTATATTATTATTATTCCTATATAGAATCAACTTATTCAACAAATCTGCTGTCAGAGACTTCCTGTGTAATAGGTGCTGAGGTCTTATAGAGAAATCAGATGATAGCTGTAAAATGTATGCCCTTAAGGAGCTCAGAATCTAGTAAAAAAAAAAAGGCAGTAACCTTAACAGTTAGTTATAATACAAGTAGGTAATAATAATAATTAATGAAAGCTATACATGGTATATTAATCTGCATTGTGTCCCTACAGTGTAGATGTTATCAGTCCTAATTTAGAGATGAGGAAAGAAAGAAAAAGTATGCCATTACATTCCTAATATAAGTGTCGGAGCTGGGACTTGAACCCAGACCTGTTATAGTGCAAAGCCCATTGCTCTTACCACTATGAAGCAAGGCCTCTAAATATCATAGATGGGTAGAAGCTAACACAGGAGCAGAGAAAGTGGTTTCTGGTTGATCTGATGGGAGAGGAGAAGATGGGAGACTTTCTAAAGGAGGTGCCACATGAATGGAGCCTTAGGTAGAGAATGGAAGGTAACCAGGGAGGACAGCAGGAGCCAAGGCACTGGATGAGAAGCAGTGTGGTGCATCAGAGACTGCATGGTGGCTCTATCAGTTGAGCCGAGATGCCAACGGGGCAGTGGTAAGCAGGTGCCAGAACATGGGAGCCTTGTGGACTTTCCTGTCTACCCAGCACCAGTGCTTCTCATTGCCCTTGGAGCTCCCACCTCCACCTCTTCCTCCAAGGTGCATCTTAGTGTTGTTCTGAAGCCAGAATTGGGGCCCAGTAACCAGTGTCATCAGAGTCTGGAAAGCTTCAGTGGAATCACTTTGAATCAGGGAGTCCTGCGGCATTCCACAGCTAGCACCTGTCCCTCAGGTTGTCTGCCATCCCTGTCTCACTCCATTTCTTCTTTCTTCCAGAGAAGTTGCTCTGATTGGCAGGAAGGAATATGGACATCCGGTTGGGTTTTATTGATAATACCATCCCCAGAGGGCCTGTGTGGGGTTGGTGCAGTCATGTTTCCTGGCTCCTCTTCCTGGTGTCTTATAAGTATTGGCCTTGGGCCTAAGGACAGATGTCAACATCAAACCACACTCATTCTTGACTAAATGACTCAAAGATGTAACATCTCTTCCCTGTATGCTAGGCAAGTCAACATTTCCTCCCTTGTACTTAGCAGCCTTTGTGGGGCCTTTTAAAAATAACATTAATGATTTTACTACCAGAGATCAAGAATTTGGAAATTAGGATGGAATTATTAACAATAGCATACATGACAGACAATATTATTTATGCCTGCCTCAAAGAGGATGATGAATGGGTGAATGAGTGGACGGATAAAACAGAAAACAAGGAGGACAATTTTCTTATCCACAGAAGTTAACTCAGTACTTTTTTTCCTTAAGAAAGAAATTAATTTACATGCTAAACCAAAAATTTTTTATTATCAAGGACAACCCTCTTTTATTAATAACTCCTACATCCTTTTCTGCCTGAATGCATACTATGTAAGATCTTATTATATTCCATTAGCTACAATAATAGATTTCTTTAATAATCATTATTTACAGAGACTTGTAAATGAAGATGGTGCATTACAAAGGAGGAATTCCTGTGTCAATGATACAGAATTGGGAGTTTATTTGATACATTCCTTTTCCTTTAAACAGAGGGTGTGGAAAATCTTCCTTCATCTGAGTAATTGGGCTAATTAGTTAAATGTGTTTGAAAAGTCAAGTTATATTAATAGTTGAGGCTAATTTGGCCAACCCCAATACCCTTTCACAAAAATGAAACTGTGGTGGTCTTTGAGCTGTCAGGAGAAATATTGTTTGCAGCTCAAGGTATTGGTTGATCAGAGATTTGGAGGACGAGAACATGGGTAGATTTCTTTGTAAAGCATATTCTTTATCGAATGAGAAACATTGGTTAAGGCTTAGTAGTTGGCAGCTAAGGAACCTAGTGGTGTGAAAATACTGGTTTAGCCATAGGGTTTTTATGTAAGCCATTGTTTTTTTTTTTTTTTTTTTTTCCGAGACAGAGTCTCGTTTTGTTGCCTGGGCTAGAGTGAGTGCCATGGCGTCAGCCCAGCTCACAGCAACCTCAAACTCCTGGGCTTAAGTGATCCTACTGCCTCAGCCTCCTGAGTAGCTGGGACTACAGGCATGCACCACCATGCCCGGCTAATTTTTTCTATATGTATATTTTAGTTGGCCAGCTAATTTCTTTCTATTTTTAGTAGAGACGGGTCTCACTCTTGCTCAGGCTGGTCTCGAACTCCTGACCTCGAGCGATCCTCCCACCTCGGCCTCCCAGAGTGCTAGGATTACAGGCATGAGCCACCGGGCCTGGCCTAAGCCATTGTTTTGAAGAGAGCGCCCAGGCTGGCTCTCCTATCCTGTAAGAAATTCTTAAAGGGCTCTCCACACCTGTCTGTCAGACTAGCAATCACAGTTCTTTCTTAAACTTGAATTATTTCAAAGGCCAAATGGAAACAAACCTCAAGGCCTTTTGACAAAAACTTGGTCAGGATTTTTGGAACCATGCTCAAAAGCCTACTCCATGCAAGGTAGGATGTAAGATTCAGCATGACTTGGTTCTTCTCAGCCTTGGGTGAGAATCAAGATTAGGTTAAGTGCTTGTTAGTTGTTGAAGGTGAGCCATATTCTTCATATTCTCCAAGCCCTCCTTGACTGCTAGGGCAGCTGAGTCTGCCTTTGAGATGAGGAGGAGAATTAGTGTTAATAGGAAGGACCGTGATTTGTTAGCTGCGGTAGGAAGAATAATTCTGGACTCCTCCTGGCCCCAGGATCCATAGGACTTGGGAGGATGAGCACCCTTCACTGTAGATAGCTCAAAAGAAAGCAGTAGTTTTGCTGTGAGCTGGGCTTCAGATGACACAAAGCAATGGAAGGAGCACTTCATGAAGAGGTTAAAGAGGTCAAGGTTGCTTGTTTACATTTGGCTACCTGTGAGGGGTTTCAGGAAGGGCAGAGAGTACTTAAGAATGTGGGTGAGTGTGGCAGTGCCTTAGTTACCGGCAGGAGTGATAGGGAAGAATGAACAGGCCTCAAGGCTTGAAACAGAATGTTCATGCCAGCTCTCTAAAACCAAAACAACATGGCCCCAAAACCACGCAGTGGGCCCTGCCAATAAATCTTGGTTCAAACAGTGCAGATTATCTCCATGAATTCATGGCAGGCAGTGTCTGCTTTACAAATGATTATTACTAGGACTTCTTTCTTTTTTCTAAAGTTTTGAAAACACTAGCAGATGAAAGGTAAAAATGCATCACTCTAAATACAGACGACTACATTGTATAGTACCAAGATCATTCTTCTTTGATCAAAAGATGGAAGGCATATGCCTAACAACCTAATGCTGGATTTGGAACTGGGTTATTTTGAACATAAGAACAGATCTGGTTGCAATTTAATCCACTTATAGCTATCATATTGTTTCTGAGTGTATTTTGTACTTCCACGGTTTTGCAATATGTCTAGGATAAACATTCCTGGAAAAAAATAAAAAACATGACATTCTTAAACCTGTAAAAGAGTTTAATAAAAGACACAAAAACAAAAGTTTCTCCAAACTGCTTCCCCCTTCCAAGTCAATAAAGAAATGTCAGGCTGTTACTGACATGTGCCTGGTGTTCCATCCCTGCCTGGGAGTTCTTTGACTCCACTCCTTTCTGGCTGTTTGCACTTGAAAAAATGCCTTCTCATCAGTTCTCAAGAACCTTCAGATTGATGGAAGAAGGAAGGAAGCATACAGCCAACGAGCAGAATAGCTCCTAGAGTAAATACATCCTTTTAAATTGTGAATACAGTCATGCACGCATGATGACACTTCAGTCAACAAGTGACTGCATATCCGATGATGATGCCATAGGAGTATAGTAGCTATACCCTTTTGCCTAGGTGTGCAGTAGGCTATACCATTTAGGTTTGTGTAAGTGCACTCTGTGATGTTTGCACAATGACAAAATCACCTCATGATGCATTTATCAGAACGTGTCCCCGTCATTAAATGATGCATGATGGTATATTGCTAGGCATACTCAGCTAGACATCATTTATCCTTCAGGAATTGAAGCATTTTTGATGCAATTGACCTTTAAATCAGATTGGGTAAAGGGAGAAAGGCAGTTTTCTCTATAACTCTAGCCTTGCTAAGGGGCTCCAAAAAGAGAAATGAACTTAAAAAAAATTGGTTTTCGTGCAAAGAGATCCTCAATTTAGATGGGAAATGTGTGAATATCAGTCTCCTTGTAGGTGTGGAAATGAAACATATGTGTCTACGAAGTCCAAAAGAGGTCATCTCTGGCTAGTTCTCTTATTGACATTTGTAAAACCAACTTTAACCTTTTGGTTAATAAGCGTTAAAGAAGTATTAATGTAAAAAGCATATTTGATTGCAAGAGAAATTTAAACTGGTGGCTGGACCCCTTTGGAAGATGCTTTTTGAGTCAGAGCAGCTGGTTGCAAAGGACAGAAATCCACTCTAATAGCTTGGGCAACAGGGATATTTGTTGGATGGATACTAAGGGTTCTGTAATAATTAAGGGAAGAGTTAAAAATTGGCCAAAAAAGCAAGAATTGAACATAGTTGGGGCTTTTCTCTCTCTCTTTCTGTCTTTCTTAGCCAACAAGCTTCATTCTCTTCTTCCTTCTCCATATGGGTAGGAAAATGGCATACACATCTTTCTTCATGTCACGCTTTTGAGGCTCCTGTACAAGAGAGGGCTGATTGTCTTTTTCTAATTCTAGTTTTGAAAATATCCAGGAAGACCTCCGATTGACCTGGCTTGGATCAGATGTCCAACTTGGGGACACAAAGCTCCCTGGTAGTGACACATGATTGGAGTCAGTAGAAGACCATTCCCACAAGAAGGGGGAAGTACAGAGCAGAATGGAGTCTAAGTGCCCACCACAACTTTGTTTTCATTGCTTCAGACTTACATTTTGGGTTGAAAAGTTGTAATGGCGCGGTATTCAGATTTTAGAGAAGAAAATAGATAACCTTCCCACTTGTCAGTAGGTAATATGTTAGTAGGTAACAGTCCCACCTTCTGGCATTTGCAGACATAGTCAACCGAGCTACGTTTAGCTTTATTTTGTCCTTCCAGGTTACTGAGGTTATTTCAAACTCTGTATTGTTATTGTAGTGGACACCTGTTTGATTTTGCTATCCCAGCATCTAGTCTTTCTTTTTCAGCTGACAACACCTCGATTTTCCTTTGGGTAACCAATACCTCCCCCACTCGAAAACCACGTGAAGTCGACACTATGTTCTTGTGCTAGTTACATGCTAGCGACCCAGCCCTGGCCCATCGGAACAGCACATTCCTCTGGCCAATTATTGGTCCGAGGACGGACCCCCTTCCTTTCTTAGGCCTTTCTCTGGAACATTTTGGAAAGGGACTTTTTGGGAATGCTTTGAGAGCTGCTGGGGTTCACAGTTTGGGAAGACCAGATGAGAATAAATTCATAAGAGGGGGCAAAGCAGAGTTGAGGGATGGACATTCCTGAAAAGAAGGTTGAAAGTCCAGCTATGTCTAAACTGGACAGGTAGGTGAGACAGTAAAGTTCTCCCCCTTCCCTCCTAGTGCCAGTTTTGGTCATGGCCTGTTTGATTTGGAGTTCTGTACCTTGCAACCCATGTGTTCCGAAAGCTGTAATTATCTTCACGAGTTGAACTGTAATTCCTAGTTAGCTCTTTTGCTCTCTTCCTCATGTTTAGGTATCTATTACTGCTTTATAAATCACTACAAAACTTGGTGGCTAGAGGAAGTAACAATCATTTTATTATTGCTCATGGTTTCTGTGGGTCAGGAGTGTGGGAAGGGCTGGCTAGGCTGTTCTGGGAGTATCTACGCAGTTGCAAGCAGACTGTGGCTGGAGCTGGAATAGTGGGGAGGAGATTGGACTAGAGGGTTTGGAGCCTTGCTGGGCAGCTTTCTCTCTTAATGAAGTCTCAGTAGCTCTCTGTGGACTATTTAGGCTTCCTCACCGCATGGCAGCCTCAGGGCACACGGACTGCTTATGTAGCGGCTCCAGACTTCAGTATGGAGTGTTCCAGAGCACAAGGTGTAAGTTGTATCACCTTCTATGACCTAACTTTGGAAATCACAGAGTCATTTCCACTGCACTCTGGACAATTTTGTCAATAATGTTGGCCCAGAATCAAAATGACAGGATGTAGACCCCGTATTTCAATGGAGATGTGCCAAGGAATTTGCAGGCAAATTTTAAATTTTTAATGACATATCTTGAGCAATTCCTACATTGCAGGGAAGGTGCCTGTGGTCAGAATGATATATTTAACTAGACTTAGTTTTGGGAAGACTTGCCATTAGTTTATACTTTTGGAAACTGAATTAACCTTTTCAGGAGACTAAGGGACCACCAAATCTATAAATACTAAAAATTAAATCGAGATTTGTCATGATCTTTTAGGCTTCAGAATTCTATTTTGCTCTCATGTTAGGCATTTTTAAATTTCAATTTGAATGGCATTGAAACATTTAGATTTGCATTAGTTCTTTGCTTCACAATTGCTTACGTATTTACTTAGTACTGAGCTTTTGTCCGTTAGTACTTGGTTCTTAAGTCAATGTAGCTTCCAAAAGTGTTTAATTTTCTTCCAGTGACCAGTTGAAGGGTTGGGAGTATCTCATTTTCTGGATTGTGTATGAAATAGCAGTTACAGTGTACATTTGTAAAACTTGACCTGGTTATCACTTTGCCTGTCTGATGAGTATAGATAGATATCCTCCTTTATGCTGTGTAGTACTGTCCATGGAGTGAAAATTTAGAATGCAACTCTTCTCAACTTTCTCCCAAGTAGAGAAAGTCCAATGGATCTCAAACTAATTTTTTTTTTTTCTATTTCAGAATGTAGCAAGTAATCCATTGGAATAAAACCAGCAGTTGAGTAACTCATGCAAAGGTAATTTAGAGCACAAATTAAATCTGTCAGAGTGGTATTAGATTTGCAAAAGCTCATAAATAACAAATGAAAGGTCACAGAGCTGTGAAAATGAGAGTGTACTTCTTCATAAAAAGAACCGCAGTTGGAGATGGGATCTGCAGTGCATATTCAAAGAACTGCATCATAAAATGGAAATGCAGTATCTTCTCTAAATGTCTAGAACAGTCCAAAGGCACAGTGGACTCCAGGAAAAAGCATCAAAATCCCACAAAAGACCCTTCATTTTATCTGGGCATGTCCAGCATCATATCTGTGAGGTTTGGGGATGAAAGCTCTGTGGACTACTGAGCATCTATAAAGATGCTTCCCCTCAGCAGAGCCCATATTTCAGTAACTGTTAGGCTAATTGCAAATGCATGTCACTCATCTTTCATTTTTTAGTTCCTAGAAAATACTAATAGGGTGAGTGGTGCTTCATGATTTACTGCAGGAATATAAGCAATTGGTGATATTAATAAACAGTCCTGCCCATCCTGTTTTTCTCATGGAAAAGAGAGGTGGAAAAGATAGCTGTGGTTACTACAAAGCAGATCAGTTATTTTACTGGGCAACATATACAGATTTTTTCTTTTTTAGTGCTGGTGTGTTGGGCTTGACTTTTATAAGGGAACCAAATCCATATTTATAAAAACCAATGTGTAGGCTTCATCAAAATTAAAAACTTTTGTGAGTCAAAAGACACCATCAAGAAGGTAAAACGACAACACAAGAAGGAGAGAAAATATTTGCAAATCATTTATCTGAAAGGATCTAGAATCCAAAATATAGAAAAACTCTTATGCGGGCTATCTGGAAAATATCCAACCATATAACTGTTCTTGTTATATTAACAATGGCTGGATACTTTCCAGACATCCCTTGTAAGAGTTCTTTCTAAATTCTATATTTAATTTCAACAATAAAAAGACAATAACCCAATTAAAAAATGGTCAAAGGATTTGAATAAACAGTACTCCAAAGAAGATACACGAATGGCTTATAAGCACATGAAAGGATGTTCAACATCACTAGTTAATTGGGAAATGCAAATCAAAACTGCAGTGAGATACACTTCACACTCACTAGGATAGAGATAATTTTTTATAAAAGAGAGAAAAGAAAATAAGTGTTGCAAGGATGTAGGTATTGGAACACTCATCTATTGCTGATGGGAAAGTAAAATGGTGTGGCTGTAGTGGAAAACTATTTGGCAGTTCCTCAAAAAGGTAAACATATAGTAACCAGAAATTCCACTCCTGGGTATATACCCAAGAAAACTGAAAACGCGTGTCCACACAAAAATATGTACATAAATGTTAATAGCAGCATTATTCACATCACAATAGACCAAAAGTAGAAACCACCTGAATTTCCATCATCTGATGAATGGATAAACGAATACAGGATATCCACAAGTGAAATATTATTCAGTCATAAAAAGGAATGATGCACTGATTCATGAGCGAGCCTTGACAACATTATAATATGAGTGAGCCTTGACAACATTATGGTAAATGAAAGAAGCCAGAGACACAAAAGGCCACATATTCTATAATTCCATTTACATGAAATGTTCTCAATAGGCAAATTCATCGAGACAGAGAGATTAGTGGTTGCCAGGGGATGAGGAGAGGAGGGAAATGGGAGTGAATGCTAAGTACAGGATTTCTTTATGGGGTGATGGAAATGTTCTGGACTAGACAATAGTGATGACTGTGCAATATTATGAATATACCAAAACTCACTGAATTGCACACTTTAAAATGGTGAATTTTGCATTATGTGAATCTTATCTCAATAAAAATTTTTTGAAAAGTAAAAATAATAAACCATAAAGAAAAGGACAATGTGGTGTTTACAAGGATTAATAACAAATGCACGAGGTTCCAACTTTAAGTGCTTTTCCCAGATTTCTGTGACAGGTGCCTTCTTTCTTTTTCTTGAGCAGAGGTCCATCCACACTGGGCTGACCCTCCTCTCTGGCTGCTGAAGTGTAGTGGAGGGAGTGAGTTCTTTGTGGAGTGAAGCCTGATCAGTGGGAAACCAGGCAGGTGAATTCTCCCTCCTTTCTCCTCTGGACCACACCTGGGTGCAGGCCTCCTCCCAATCCTCTATCTTGTGGCGTTTTGTGAATTGGTGAGCAGTATAGTAGCCTAGGATCACAATGCTTCATGTTTTCTAGCTTCACTTCTTTTTTCTCTTTGCCTTAGTTGTCTTGGGCTTGCATCTCCCAATAAGGTGTTAGCACCTTAGTCACTGGCCCAGGTTCTGCCAGAATGAGCAGTAAGACTAGGAAACAAAGGAAGGGCATGGTAAGAGGCAGAGTGAGAACAGGCTGTCTCATACTGAATCTATTATTTTAGAAGAAATATGAATATTTTTGAGGTTGTATTCATTGACCTTAGGTGAAAAGCTGACTTATTTGTGCATAAAAGAGACATTATTCTGTCGACTCATTCTTTAAAAAAAAATTAAAAAAAAATATTGTTTTTCTCTTTATAAAATAATACATGCTCATAAAAATTTTTTGAACATGCAAATGAATATTAAAGCTTTCCTTAAGTCCTACATCAAATTGGTGCCTATCCTACCAGTCCTTTTTCTGATCGTACGTAAACCTGGAAAAGACATGCTTTTTTTTTTTCCCCCAAGAAGGAACAATTTCATAAGTGAAATGTGTTGGGAGAATTAAGATTCAATTTAAGATTCATGGTGAAAAAAGTATTTGAATCCCCCCAATTTGAAAACTTGTACTAAAAAAATTGGGCCTAAAGAATCTCCCTTGCCCTTTCCTATAGCAAGTAGAGATGGATCTCTTGTAGGGAATGAAATAGTTGGGTTGACTTCATCCTGCAGTAGGGCTGCGTGTGCACACACAGGACATGGGCCTTGAAAGGGACACAAAGGGATGTGCTCCTGAATGCCATCAACATCTTTCATATGAGTAAAATCTAATTAAGCAGATATTAAGGGTCGTGGGGTGGAACATCGGCCTGGCAGGGTAGGCTGAGGGTGATATGGGGAGGGCATAGGAGGGCAGCACCCACCTGTTTGTGTCACTGATGAGGGATGGCAGAGAGTCACCTGGGTCTGCATGAGCCTCAGGCATGTTGAAGTGCTGTGGGGTGGGAGGTACCCTTCTTCTTTCCCCCACTGGCTTTGCCCCTGCTTTGGTGGCCATGGGGCAGATGCTGAGGTAGAGGAAACATATGAGTCCTGATTTGTCATACTTAATACTTTTGCAAGATTGCTATATTTTTCTGACTTAAGGAAAGTGAGTTGTGTGTTGAACAAAGTTATTGCACCGTATTTACTTTCACTTAGGAAACTATACTGGTTTTGGACAAAACAGTAATAGTAAAAATATTAGAAAATACCACCTAGCATTTACTGTGTGACAGACACTGTTTAGTGCTTTACAATTATCAACTCATTTAATCCTCATGATATACTTTTGAGGTAGGTAGTATTATGATCCCCATTTTGCAGATGAGGAAACTGAGGCACACAGTGGTTAAGTAGCTGGTGCAAGGTTACCTAGGAAGTAAGTGTTGGAGCTGGGTTTCAAACCCAGGCAGCCTAGCTCTTATCCTCTGTGTGTGACTCACATATATTCAACACACGCTGTGAAATGAAGGCTTGGAGCTGGGTAGCCGTGCTGCAAAGGTTGCAGTAAGGTTAATTTCCGATGACATTAAGTGATGCATAATGCTTAGTGCAAGTACTGTGCAGAGAGAGAGAGACCTTTAAATCAATAACTGGAAGGGATATTGTGGTTGAGAAATGCTTTAATAAAAATGTGTCACTTGCAGTGTTTGATATATGTGAAGCACTGATGTTGACTTCAAGTTGCATATTAAAAAAAAGAACTTAGGTTGGCAACTAGTTGACGTTTAATGTGAAATTATATCAAAATAAAACCTTATAGCTTTCCTCACCACCCATTCCCTGAAAAAAGTCACTGTGAAAGTTTTGCTCGGTGTAAGTGTGCCTAGCTACAAATGCTGAAACACCGAGCTTTAAATCCCCGCTTAGGGACGTTATGGGGTCTTGAGCAAGTTCTTCCTCCTCTCTGAGTGTGGCTTCCTCACCTATAAAACAGGAATAATTGAAAAGGAAAAATAAAATACATGGCTTGTTTGTGTATCACACACACTCATGTGCAAATATGTTACTATACATGAAACATGTACTTAATAGTTGGTGGTAGTGGTGGACAATTCACAATGTGGTCTGAGAAGTCACTAAGCTTTTTAAATGGTGAGGTGAGAAAGCTGTGGGCCCCACGTTGACACATTTTCAGTGCTGGGTGATGAGCAAGACACAGTCAGGTATGTGTGTGCAGGAGCCGAATAAGAGTTTGAAACCTATAGATGATACTGGGGCACTGTGGAGACTTTTGTATAGACGGAATGCATAAGCCAGGAAACAGAAATAACTTGTATTGTGTGTAGACACTTACATATTTTCATACAGCCTTATATCAGCTGCTCCAAGGTCATCTAATGTTCAATTTTTTATACTATAGTCAGTACTGTTTGCAAAAGCTATAGGTTGAACCACATGAAGTTGCCAATACACAACCATTTTTTACTCGTAATAATGGCAGTTTTATATGGTTCGAGCTGACGCTTCTGTTAGTGACTCAAAACTTAGAAAGAAACATTTTTAAAATTCCATGAAAGTGACAAATGTGGTTTTAATTTTCTACTTATTTCTAGAAATAGGATAAACTGTGGTTTAAAAGTCTGATTTTAAAATAGTTGTATTAGTTTCCTATCGCTGCCGTAACAACTCACAACAAATTTGTGGCTTGAAACAACACAGATTTATTACCTTACAGTTTGGAAGTCAGAAGTCTAAACTCAGTCTCACGGGGCTACATTCAAGGTGTTGGCAGGGCTGATTCCTTCTGGAGGCTTCAGGACAGGCTCCACCCATTTCCTTGCCTTTTTCTGCTTCTAGAACCCACCTGCATTCCTTGGCTCATGGCCTCTTCCTCTCATCTCGCCAACTTCTGCTTTCATCTCCTACTACTGACTCTGATCCTCCTGCCCCATCTCACGAGGACTTTTGTGATTTCATCGGGCTTGCCTGGATAATCCGGTGTGATCTCCCCATGTAAACTCTTTAACTTAACCACATCTACAAAGTCCCTTTTACCATGTAACGTAACAGACTCCCAGGTTCTGGGGATTATGACGTGGGCCGTCTCTGGGGGCCATCACTCAGCCTACCGTAAGCATCACCTCTTTTCGTTCATTTTGTATTTTACAAGCTCAGCTAATTCTCTACTAAAATTTTTCTATCTATGTTTCTAGTGCAAAGGAGATTAGAAAATTTCAAAATGATGTGCCTTCTAGCATATTCTGGCGTTGAATAGGTCTTAGTGGGTAGGCAGGAGCTACAAAGAGAAACTTCTCCTAGGAGAGGATAAATTTAAATTCTACAACTGAGCTCCTTATCGCCACCCTTTTTAAGGTTAATAATTAACACCTGCTCTCAAGCCCAGGCTGTTTGTCCCACCACAGGGGAGGTCCGTGGAGGAACACGCTTGCTCTCATTTCTGCGCTTAGACGTTTGCAGATGCCAATTAGACGATAAAAAAGTGGCATGATGGGGGAAGGGAAGCATATTAGGCAATTTCAACACACTATTAAAAGGAATAAAACAAAAATACAAAGTGCTGCATACGATTACAGTGGAAGAGTAAATTGAAAATTAAAGCGATGCCACAGTTTTCTAAGTCCATTTTTTTCTTTTGCAAAAAAGTAACTGGAACAAAAGTTCTGCCATCCTTAATCCTCATCGATTTAAATTTAAATTTTGCCATGAGTTTGCTTTGCTATTTAATTTACTTTAGTATGAAGATCAGTTTCTACATTGTTAATATTATTGACAAATTTTTAAATATCACTCCCCACTCCCACCTGACCATATTTTGGGTCATAA
>JAQIFY010002661.1:0-13155 GCA_028533085.1 Varecia variegata | reverse complement strand
GCTTTCTGAATTAACCAGTGAAAAACAGAGAGCCTTACAATTTAATGATACAGTAACAGTTCCTGCTCCTTTATATTTATTTCTGTACTTGTGACCATGAATGGTTTTGCAATCCTAAGGTCTGTTGCATTTTCATTTTCATATGCACAACGCATGAGGAAGTTGTTCAGCTCATTGGCTCTTTTCCTTAGGAAAGTGTCAGCAGAGATCAGATTGTGCCTTTAACATGGTTGACCAGCAGCTATGAAGTGTATTAAGATATTATTTCTACAAGGTTTTATTAAAGGAGAAAATGTTTTCCATTTAATTTCATTACAAATAGGAACATGAAAAATGTGGTGAATCCATACCCTCAAACAATTTGCATTTGGCAAAGGTACGGCCAAAAGATCGTGAGACTCTAGTCTCCCTCACTTTCTTATTGCAGGTTTCTCATTCACAAGAAATTTCAATTCAAAGTAGGGACTCACTAGAAAAACTTACTGGAAAGAGTCAAAAATTGGCAATTATAGAAAATGAAAAAGGAGGAACAATATACTGAGATAGCATCACTTTTCCATATGCTTAATACATTTTTATTTCTCCTATTTTGGTTTTGGTCACTCTCTCGTTTTATTTTCATTCCTTTGACTGCAGTTAAAAAATTTTCCTCCCATCTGTTATTTCCTCCTTCATTTCCTTTTACGTTTTTTGACTCTGAGTCCCAGCGTTTTGTTTTGCTACCTCAGGGTTTGTGTTGAAAATAATTGTCAGAGATCCAGCCTTGGTTTTTTTAAATGTTTAACACCCTACCTGACTTTTGTTCAGTCTCTCTCCATCATTATTCATCTCCTGTCTTGTCCTTTGTCCCCCAATTCTCAACTCCCTTTGGTAATTTTTCAAGGGTCCTAAGGGTGAGGAAAAAGTTCACACACAACACACATCACTGCCTGCACATTGACACCACCACCCATCACTCCCAATGCTGTGACCTAGGATCTCAGGTTTGGAAATCCACACAGGTGATAGAAAATGGTCACTCTCACCACCCTCTATCTCTCTCGGAATGTGCTGAAATCCTTCATGCGTTCAAAGTGTCATCTGTTAAAATCTCTCTGCCACCTAGGAAGTATTGGCTTCTCTTACTGGATCTAGAGCTGCTGGCTCATTACTGCCTTGCAGAGAGAGTATGAGTTTAGGGCACCTGGTATCTTTTGGAGGGAGTCAGGGGCTCCCCCCGTTAGCTAACTGGCTTCAAAATCTCATATCAACAGATAAGGCGAATAGATCTTTATGTTGCCCAGTGGTGAAATCCAGTTTAATCCAAGCCAGAAATATTCTGAGAAAATTGCTTATTTATTTAGAATTGTAGCATTATACTAAATGTATTAAGACATAATAGCTTTTACTCTGGAAAGGAAATTGTTTTTCAAAACTATGACTTATTCTTGGACACAAAACTGCATCCAGGAAACAGTCACTTATTTATCAAAGGGAATATGATACATCTCTTAAAACTTGACATATCTAAAATTGAAAGAGTAAAAATCAGTTTTTAAGTTGCCTCAACATTCCCATTGATTGATTCTCTATATAAAAAGCACTTGAAATCCAAGAGTATTCATAGGCTTTTATAATTTCCAATCAGAATTGTGAACCTAAAATTGACATCCACTACATATATATATTATTCAAAAGTATCCTTAGCCCAAAATTCATAGTTAGGATATAATTAATTTAATAGTTAAAAAGCACCCAAGAATATTTTACTTTTATAGTATCATCCCCTTTCACCCCAACTTCCTAAAGGCAAACAACAAACGGAAAATGACATTGTTGCCATGACAGAATATTTCTACAGGCCTAAAATAGAATTTTATAATTATTGTAACAAGCATTCATTAGCCTAGACTTTCTCCACATAACCATTAAACATAACTACAGGAAGGGTGAGTATGCAAAAACATTTGGTCACATAGCTAGAAGGCTTTTGTCAAAAACAGAACATAGGTTTATTAATCAGAAAGGGGATATTTCTTAATTTGACATCAAATATTTTTCTCTACGGAAAAGTGAATGAGATATGAAAGCTTGCTGCTTAATGAAATGCAAATTCAGTGATGTAAAAGTTGGAAACTCAGACTTTTTAAATGACATATTGATGCTTTTTAATATTTCTATTCTTTTATACTGCATATAGAACAGAATTCCATATTTCCTAGAGTTCTCTCTTTCTTTAGATGTGTGTCTTAGGTATCACTAAAGAATTTAGTGCCTGATTTCACTTGAGGACAAACAAATTATCAGGAAATCTTTTGAAAAGGAGAATGAAACTCCTAATGCTTTAAAAAAGCCTGTGAAATCATGTCACTAGCTAAATTATTCTGAGCAAACTTCTTTTAAAATCCTTTATTTTAGCATAATTATTTTATTAGCGTTAAAACAGTCAGATAAAGGATTAAAAAGTAATCACTTATGATATCAAATCACCAGTAGCCAAAAATGAGGATGTTGAGACATTGAAGTGGAAAATAGAAGCAATGTGTTTTAAAGATCAAGCCCACTAAAGCCTCCACTCTTGCCTCAAATTCATGGCTATTTTAGGTAAAATCTTTCATAACTAGATTGTCTCCTCCAGTCTGTATTTTCTAGGGTTGAAATGAATGCATATCTTCGCGAAACTTAAAAGCACTATGTACTCTATTTTAGAGAGAGTATGTGTGTGTGTGTTCATGCACAGAATGTCTTAAACAGCCAATAAATTTTGAAGGGTGAAGGGATATGCATCATTTAGGCATTGTGTAATGCTTTAAGTTTATAAAAATTTCCAAACTTTGCTTCATATTTAAATACCTTTGTACCTATTTTCCATCCCTACAGATCTTCATAAACAATGAATGGCATGGTTCAGTGAGTGGCAAGAAATTTCCTGTCCTTAATCCTGCAACTGAGGAGATAATCTGCCATGTAGAAGAAGGAGATAAGGTGAGTTTTTAAATACTATTTCTATTTTTATGCCAGGTTTCTTGGTTTCTTGCCATTCTGAGCTCCCAAACCCCATTGCAAATTCAAGAGACATGTCACGAAAATATGGCTTCTGATGCAGGCTGGGGAACTTTTTCTAAGTTGTTCTTGGTACATAAAGACACTCAGTAGTCATGTTGTGATGACGATGAGCCTGTGCTTCTGGGTGTCTTGGTGAGGTTTTCATACTATTTTTTCTTGCTTGATTTTAAACTGAAATAGTGTCTAGATTTATTATACAGGCTGCCTAAGAAGGGACTAATCATAGATTTGAAAAGGAGAGAACTCCTTTATTAACATAACATTGTTCATTCTAAGTTGCTAGATAAAACTAGAAGTTAACATAGAACTTAAAGAACAATAAATTACCAAGTTATTTCATTAAAATCATTGAGTTAATATTAATATTTTTGATGTTTTAGTTCTGGAGCCTTGAACATTTAGCTTTGCCACTGGAATTAGTTTTATCGCTAAAACAAGTCTATGCTCCTGAATTTCCAGTTGAAACCTTGTCAGGTGGTCTGAGGACTTTTCTTGGCACAGTTTACAGGATTTACCTTCTTCCTAACATGTAGTAAGGGAAAGCTGATGCTCATACTAGAAGCCTTAGAAATCTTTGCCACTGACGTGCTCGGTACTCATTGACAGTTAGTACTGCTCAGACAAGCAATCAAGGATGCTCAGTAACATCCAGCAAAGCTTCACACCAGGTCACGATGCTGACTGAGGTATCTGGACATTTGATCACTGAAACTCAATTGTTCATGATACAAACTGTTCATGGTGAGCTGCTGTTTGCTTACCAACCAGCACTCGCCTATTCTTTTTGGAATTATTCAAAACTTTGGTTTTTAAATAATTATCGATGTACTCGCAATTTTGCTGGCAAATGTATGATAAACTCCGATAACATTGCTTCATGAAAGGTACAAATCAAGTAAATTACATAGTCACAGTAAACCCGATATTCTGGAACTGACTCTTTAGATAATGAGCCAAGAAGTTTTAGGGATTTAATTTAGAAGTAGAATGGCGCTCACAATGGGCTATGCACCTCCTTTCAGTGGTACTATAAAGACAGGAGGAGGGGTCAGAACAAATGGAGGTTACAAAGCAAAGCACAGATGTGGGTGGGAACTGTTTTCTTTTCACTTCAGTGGCTCTTTTAGGCTCTATTGACTAATCGTGAAAACTGCTTTTAATGCTAAAGCATGACCTGACAAATAATTGGTGGGGATAAAAGTAAATGTCCATTAAAGTAAGGGCCTGTGACAGATGCAAAAGTAGGACTGGTCTGATGACTATTTTCTGCATCTCTGAATGAATTTGGTGTGGAGATGGACCATGTGGGAGAGATTGAAGAGTTCGGTTCTCCCTTAACTGTGCTCAGCAGCCATTTGATATCTCAGCAACATTTGAACTGTCTTCGTACATTCAGCCTGTGGCCCTTTCCTCTAAAATGAACATTCTTAATGTCATCAGCAGAAGTGTTATTAACGGTGGCAAATCTGAGTTTATGTACCAAATTGTTTTCTAGTTAATTCAAAAATTATACCTCTAAAAATGTCAGTCCTGGAATAAAAAATCCAAAAAACCCTGGTCTTGGAATTAAAAAAAAAAAAAAAAAAAAACCTTGATGCCTAAGAGTTTTGAATAATGTAAAAATTTTTGTTATATAGTGAAACCTATTAAAATATGATTTATTGTATAAATGGCACAGTAGATGCACCCTTATATTAAATGAAAACTTTTTAAGATAGGTAACCAAATTATTAAATATTTATTGACTGCCTATTGTAGGCCCTGAATAGTAAGACATATCATAGCTTATAATATAGATAGTAGTAAATATTTAAAGGATTTCATTATTAGGGCAGCCTTGCAGAGCTATAAGAAGTAGATTTTAGAGTCAGATATGGGATTAAATTTTGGTTCTACTACCTGCTGGATTTCATGTCTGAGCCATAGTCTACTCACCTGAAAACCAAAGTCAGCGATGCTTAACTATAGCAGTACTGGTGGGACTGTAAAGGACTTACCTTGTGCCTGGGGTTAGTAGGCTCTTACTTAGCTAGTAGCTATTGTCAAGCTGGATTAGTCTGGTGAGGGTTTAGGTAGATTGATATTTGAACTGGGTGTTAAAGAGTATGTAAGATTTTGAAAGTAAAGTGGCATACTGGTAAAACATTCTAGGCAAGGAGAGTTACAGGAGAAAAGGTGAGAAGGAGTTGGGTCAGATAGAGTAGTAAAAATGTGAACACTAAGTTTGAGTGAGTGAGGCGAAGCCCAACAGTGTTGGACCTTGAGAACCAGGCAGAGGAGTTTGGCCTTCAGACTGTAGATTTAAGGGAAAAGTTGTAAATGTTTGAAAGAGAAAGTGATAAGATAAAAGTACTTGAAGGTTAGCCTGGTAGCAACAGGCAAGACAGTTCAGGGAGAAAAGAGAATGAACTTGGGAAGGCTATTGACAATATGAAATAAGAAGGGCCTAAATAGTGCAGGACAGTGAAAATGGAAAGGAAGATTAGAATATACTAGAACTACCAAGGGTTATTTTTAAGATTGTTTTGACTGCTAGGACTACAATAACAATTGCTATCACTTAACATCTGTCACATAGAAAATGTGTTTCAAGTGTTACTTTATTTGATCTTCAATACAACCCTGTGAGGTAACCATGTCCCTATTTTAAAGATAAGAAAACTGAACCTTAGAGAAGTTCTGCTACAACATAAGTTCATCAGAATATTTTTTATGGTTTATAATAATATTTTGGGGTGATGATTTGGTTGTATGTCTCTTTCATTTGAATATTCCAAAAGGGCAATCTCCTGACTTCATTTTTCTGTCATTAGCAGTCTGATGCTAAGAATACTACAGAGTGGCATGTTTATCACATCTTCAGATGGATGGATGTAGCTTACAAACCTGATAAGGAAAAATCAGAATTCAAATCTAGATTGTTTTGTTCCAAAACTATATATTAACTACCATTATTCTATTTCTGCTCCTGTAAGATAAATATAAGATGTAAGAAAAGAAAGGGCATGATTCAAAGAACATAAGTATAAAAACATCTTTCTTTATAGCAGGATTCCCTAGGTTGTGTTTTCCATACGGCAGAGTTACTTGTCTTGAAGCCAGTTTCTCCATGTCCCTTTGGGAGGCCAGGATGCCTATAATATCCCATATTTGGCAACGGCTGATGGAAGGACACTGAGCAGAAGATCCAAATGAAAGCTGTGTCACACAGATCTGTTTAAACACAGAGCAGCATATATTTTATAGGCCATGTTATCCAAAGATCAAACTGGCAATCTCAGATTCTTATGTCTTGCTTTTCTTTATTTTTTTTAAATTGCTCTCTGAATTTAACTTGGAAAAATTTAGAACCTATGGCATGAGACAGTGTCCGAAAATAAGCAATCAATGTGATTAACTGAATGCCCCAAATATGCACCGTGTGTGTGTGTTTGTATATACACACACACATATATATGTATATTTCTCGGGAAAGGCAAGCAATGAGTGCATGTATTTTATTGTATATATTCATCATTCTCTCAAAAGTTAGACAGTGAGATATACCAGTGTGTGATCTATTATAGTGAAAGAATCTTTGCTTGTAGTCAGTAAATACATTACTTAATCAGACCAGATTACACTTCTAAAACATCCCTCTTACCCTCTTATCATCTTGGTTTGGTGATAAATACTATAAAAATTATATTTCATTTGTAGACTTGTAAGTTTGGAGTTTCTTGATTGAATACAGCCTAGGAAGGGGATATTTTGCGGTCCATGCTTCTCCAAGGGGGAGGTGTCATGCTTGGATGGGATTTAGCTTAATTTTGTACAACTTAAAACAGTTAGGCTAATAAACTCCCCCGCCCTCAATTCTCAAAGGGAATTATGTCCTCTGCAAAAATTTGCAAGCTACTGGCCTGTGATGCAATCATGATTTATGAAGCACACATAGTTTCATGCAGTGGCCAGTCTTATGTAATGATCTATGCCTTTAAGGTGCTTGCAGCTGACTTATTGGAGAACAGAAAGGATCTATGGAGTAGTAATGAAAGAGGGAGGTGGTGATTCCTGTAGTAGGTATATTCTGCAGAGTGCAGAAGAGGTCTGAACAAAGATCTGCAGGGGAATGGAGTGGCAAGGGCAACATTTGTAACAGAGGTGGATTAGGAAAGAACCAGAGAAGATACCTGGTGTAGAAAAACACAGAAGAGTAGAAAGAGCTTGCATGAAGACAATAGGAGACTGGAGTCAAAGAGGCTAGATCAAGTGTGGAATGACTTTACTATTTGACTTTTGCTGGCATGAATGTAGTTTGAAGTAGTGCATTATTAATAATAGGAAAATGACTTCTTTACCTATTTAGTGTTTAAAAAGATCTCTTTCTACCCAGATGGGAAACGGGGGAGCTGCCCCCTGCAGACCCTTCCATATACCAGGTCCACTTCCTCTATGCCTCTTCCCTCTACACAAAAGGGACTGGCACATGTTTATAACATTTACTCTTCAATATCAAAGAAAAGTTCTTATTCACCCTCTAATAGGCCCTTCATGAGAATGGACAGGCTGTAGAGAGTCAACAGAGATCAAAGAAGATATTCGCTACTTTGGATCTTGAGCTTAGCCTGGAACTCCTATAACCCAATCACCAAGGGCGTGTAATGTGTGGTTGGAGCAAAGGCTCTACAGTGAGACGAGCTCTGTTTAAAACTCAGTTCAGCCCGTCTTAGTTATTGACCTTGGGTAAAGCTCCTCTCTCTTTGCTTGAATTTCTTCATCTGTAAAATGGGGAACATGTCTGTCCCATTAAATGACTGAGAATTAAGTGAGTTAATGTGTAAAGTTATTAGAACATTGATTCAGATATGGCAAGCATGCAAATAATAGCAACTATTACTGTAATATTTATATTCTAGGAAATCAAGCATATGCAAGATGTGTGGAGCTCGTCATTCTAAAGATCATTCAGCAAGTGTAACTGCAACATGATGTAGTTGAGTGTGCACAGTGAGCTAGACTTTAGGCTATTGAAGAGACAGTGCCTGCTTGTAAGGAGCTTCAGTCTATTTTGTTGTGTTATTGCCATTGGATCTGCTGATCCAGTATGTTCAGCCTACTGAATTAAATTCCCTTTGACTCACAGGAGGATGTTGACAAAGCAGTGAAGGCTGCAAGACAGGCTTTTCAGATCGGTTCTCCATGGCGTACTATGGATGCTTCTGGGAGGGGACGACTGTTATACAAGCTGGCTGATTTGCTGGAAAGAGATCGTCTCTTGCTGGCAGTGAGTATTAACCAAACTGGATAGGTAGATAAAGCTCTCAAAAGCATTCATTGTTTGAATTGGCAAGTTGTTTTGGTTTTAGTGATCACAACATGCTTTCTACAAACAAAATGAAAAGACTTTATCTCCCAGCTCTTGTGTAGGACTCTGACCATTGAGTGTATTCTCAAATATTAATCTGTACTCCAGTTCTGGGTGATGTCAGTTTCTGCTCCCATAATAGATTCTACAGTCTAAACATTGTCAAACCCCAACTTAAACCAAATTAAAGAAATTTCTTTCCTTTACAACTTCTCAAGTCCTTTAACAAAGTAACATGCAGTTTGAATCTCATGGAATGATGTACTGGGTTTCTTAAAGTACTTGACTAGTGAACACTTTTAGGTGAAAACTCATCATTTGTTAAAGGTGCCCAAAATATTTCTCTAAAATAAATCTTATTTCTTTTTAGAGAAATCTATATCCAATAGGCCACCAAGGTATTTAGTAAATGGCTACTTTTTCTCTCCCTGAAATGTCTGTTCACAATGGTCATAATTAAATGATGTTCTTTTTACAGGTGAAAAAGGCAAAGATTAAAGAAAAAAAAAATCCAATCATTGATGTGTTTATAAAAATTGTTTTTACTTTGTTTTTTTTAATTTATATTTTAACAGTTAGATAAGTCAGTGGGTGATACCATTGTGGAGGGTATTTCCTTGTTTTTGTCTTCTCAGTCGGGCATTATAATCAAGCCAGTTTAACCAAACCAATACCAAGATCAGGTTCCATAGTACATTTTTATTACCTTTAGAATCTTAAAGTGGCAGTTACAGAGAAGCTTGCTTTTTTAAAAAAAAAAAATCAACATTAGCAGTTATAGTTAATGAAAGAACCATTTATTACTCAATTGTTGATTCAGCATAATTCAAAATATGCAAAAATATTTAGCCAGAAGCTATGTACAATAAAACTATGTTAACCAAATGTCCTGTAGGAAGAAAGCAGAATTTGCTTAAACTTGGCTTCTCTCATTTATCCGATCTGTTTACTACCTGTCAGCATAAGGTCCTATGGGGGAAAAGGTACAGTCATACAAAAATTGTGTTTGGTTAAATTTTGAGGTAGTAGACAGTGTAACACAGAGACAGGACACCTTTAACAGTTTATCATGTGGATATTCCTGCCAGGTAATCACCCCAGCAGAACATTATATCCCAAAGAGCTCTTTAAAATTCTGCTTAAGAAGAGAAGGAAAAGGGGAGATAGGTCATCCTATAATGGTTACGGCACGAGACTAGAAAGACTAGCAAATGCTGAACTTTATAGCCTGACCATTCAAATGATAATTATGATAATAATGGCAAAACTGGGAGTTTCATAATTAAAAATTCTGTTGAGGAAAATTATCAATGAAAAATCCAGGTGTTACTTAAGTTTGTATGAATAGATTGCCTATATCCAAATGGAATGCAAAAATTAAAAATGATTAAGGCATCATTAGTAGTCACTGACACTAAATTGTCACATAGAGTTGAATTACACAGTAAGTGAAATCTTGAATCTTGTTGAAACTCTTTTTTTTTTACTTTTATTTATTTATTTTTAAATTTTTTTATTATTTCAGCATATTGTGGGGGTACAAAAGTTTAGGTTACGTATATTTCCCTTGCCCCCTCCACCTCCGGGAGTCAGAGCTTCAAACCTGTCCATCCCCTAGACAGTGCGCATCACACTCATTATGTCTGTATACACCCATCCCCTCCCCCCCCACATCTGCCCGACACCCGATTAATGTTATTCCTGAATGTGCTCTTAGGTGATAATCCTGATCTGACCAAAACTGGGTACCATTCTCACCTGCTGTATATATCTCAAATTGTGACTGATTCCTAGAAAGTTTGTTAGCTGGAGGACATTCAAAATGAGATTAAAAAGCACTAGTCTTTAGAAACCAGAATCTCACAACCCTTTGTACCCAGATCTTGCTATGTGACCTCAAGCAAGTCATTTTAACTCCTCTCTTTTTTAAAAAGAGGAGTTTAGACAAGATGCCTAAAGATTTCTTCTATTTTCAAAATTCCCTAGCACATGCTTATTCACAATTCTCTAGCACATGATTATCCAAAATATTGACTTTATATTTTTTAATGTAAAACTTTTATGGAATTTTAGATTTGGAATTTGATCTGTTTTTCAGACAATGGAGGCAATGGATAGTGGAAAAATATTTTCCAATGCATATCTGATGGATGTAACAGTCTGCGTAAAAGCATTACACTACTGTGCAGGCTGGGCTGACAAGATCCAGGGCCGTACAATACCAGCTGGTGAGTAGCTTAGGGAAATCCATAGGGATGGGAGTAGCAGTGAGGAGATTTCTATAGAGCTGAATAATTTTAAACTCTCCCTTTTAAAGATGTCAACCACATAAGGCAAAATTGTTTTCCCCTAGACTTTGAGACAACACAGCTCTGAACCTGGAAGTTCTGTTAAGATTCATCAATGGCTTTTTTATTTTTTATTTCTTTGCTGCCAATAAGACACAGACCCAAGTAACCTTGGATATGAGCTCCAACAAATGGCTTTTAAAGTTCTTTCAGCATAATCATGGAGAAAATAACACTATGCATATTTTAGAAAATACTAAAGTAAGAACATTCTTATGACCACAATGACTGATTTGAGGCAATTGTCTCTCTAAGGGCCCAATCAAACTTTTTAAAGCTGGCTTCTGAGATTATTTCTTTGGGTTTATTCCAATAGTGACATTTTTACCCTTTCTATAATGTAATTATTTATGCTTGTTTGCATGTCTAGGATGAGTCAGTTATGATCATCTGTGCCTGGTTAAACTCACTATAATTAGACCAGACTAATTAAACAAACTAATTCACACTGATTTTTTTCAAATAGCTTCAAAGCAAGAAGGAACTGTGTTCATAGTCCAAGTTAAGGATTCGTGTGCATGAACATATTATGTATGTAGTGGATTATGTACAAAATTGGGTAGAAATATGAAAAACACTTTATATGAAACATGAAAAAGCATCACTGTGCGAAACACTATTGGTAGAATTTAATTCATGTAAACGTATTGACTTGAGGAATACAACAGCCTCTAGCACTGGCCCTGATGTGCATTTCCAATCTACTTGTAACATCCGATAGGTCAGAAGTGGTAACCAGGAAGTGAAAAGAGGAGAGTGAAACCATGATGGTGTGAAGAAATGTGATTATTTTAATGACTGTCTCACTTTATTCTGGGACAAAATGGTAGAAGCCATTTAAAGCACAAATAGATCTCGATAAAGAGAGTTCTTGCTAAAGCCAGGAGGCTTCTGTGGGAACCAAAATAGAACTGAGCACAAAACACAATGTAACTCTCAGAATGACCACATCAAACTTTGAAGCACATGAATCAGTCAAATCTAGATTGAAAAGAAATGTCTTTTATTTCAGGCATTTGTTTTCATGAATTAAGAGAATTTACTTTTATTGTTTGGTAGGCAAACAGAAAACAACATTTTAGAACAAGTGAGTAGGAAAGGATTATTAATCATAGAGAGGTTTTAAAAATTATCTTATTTTTTAATTTTATTATTTTTTAAATTGTTATATTTTTGAAGAAAAGTTACTATTACTGAGAGAACTTCGAGCTGCCAGAAACTCATCTAAATGTGGTTCTTCTCTTAGCTGGAGACCTCTTCCTTCCTTTCTCGTCCTTTTTTTTTTTTTCATTAAACTTTGAGAAGAAGGATGATTTAGAAATCAGCCCTCTTAGATGATGAGATACAGAATTAATTATCTTTCATATTGTTTCCAATTTTGTGTTTTGCTTTCACCTAACTCAATTTTATGGTTCCTGTCATTCCAAATTACGATTTGAGGGCTCCATTTTCATTTTCTGAACAGTTGGAGATATGTTTTATATTTTAATTATTGTCTACACTATTCGCTCATATCAGACCCAAACCACCATTCTGTGAATGATGAATACATTTGTCTATGTATAATTGTGTGTGTGTTTCACTTTCTAGATGGAAACCTTTTTACTTATACAAGGCATGAACCTATTGGTGTATGTGGCCAAATCATTCCTGTAAGTTGTTCTTTTATATAATTCTAAATTTTTTAAAAAGGATTTTAATTCTATTAGATTTAGTAATGAAGCTTCCTACAACACAAATAGATTTCTATATATTTGTTTTTATTTATTTATTTAATTTTTAATTTCAGAATATTATGGGGTTACAAATTCTTTGGTAACATAAATTGCCTTTGCACTACCCGAGTCAGAGGTATACAAGCGTGTCTATCCCCCAGACTGCCGGCACCACACCTGTTAGGTGTGAATTTACCCATGCCCCCTCCTCCTGCCCATGTGCCTGATCCCCAATGAACGTTACTTTGTATGTGCACATAAGTGTTGATCAATTAGTACCAATTTAATGGTGAGTGTGTGTGATGTTTGTTTTTCCATTCTTGTGAACCTTCACTTAGAAGAATAGTCTCTAGTCAGAACCAGGTTAATACAAGAGATATTAGTTCACCATTTTTTATGGCTGAGTAGTACTCCACAGTATGCATATACTGTATTTTATTAATCCACTCATGTATCGATGGACACTTGGGTTGTTTCTACATATTTCCAATTGTGAATTGTGATGCTATAAACATTCAAGTGCAGATGTCTTTTTTATAGAATGTCTTTTTTTCCTTTGGGTAAATACCCAGTAGTGGGAATTGTGGGATCAAATGGTAGTTCTACTTTTAATTCTTTGAGGTATCTCCATATTACGTTCTATAGAGGTTGTACTAGTTTGCAGTCCCACCAGCAGTGTATGAGTGTTCCTCTCTCTCTA
>JAQIFY010002660.1:0-13155 GCA_028533085.1 Varecia variegata | reverse complement strand
GTGTCTTCCTTCCTCACTGCATTCAGGTTTCTGCTCAAATGTTACCTCCTCAGAATGGCCTTCCTTGATTGTCTTACCTAAAATAGGACCTCATCACTCTTAACCTGGCTTCATTTTTTTTCATCTGATAATCATGTTACATATTTTTTAGTTGTTTATGGTATAAACTTTCCACTGGAATGCTAACTCCATGAAGGCAGAGACTGAGTTTATCCATATCCTGTAGCCCTAGCATCTAGACAGTGTCTGGCATATATTAGACACACCGTAAATATGTGTTGAATGGACATATAAAAACCACTGGACTGGACAGTGAGAGATCAGACTTCTAATTTGGGTTTTGTTGTGGCCTTGAGCAAGTTAGTTAATTTTCATGCATGTAATGTTTCTCATCTACAGAATTAAAATGTTAGATTACATTGGTGGTTTTAAAATTGCTCCAGAGAATTCCAAGGGCTCCACAGAATTCTTTGGTCCCAAATCTTGCCAAGAGAGGGTGTAGAAATGCTAAGGTGGCCAGGCTTCAGAACTCCCCACTGCACCCTGCCACTCCTTCAAGGATTTTAACTCCCTTTGTTTGTTTCATATTGGGTTTTCATTAAGACATACGGTTCAGCTGTTCAAAAAAAGAGTTTAAAAATTCCTGGTCTATGTGATCTCTAAAGTTCTTTTCAACTCTAAAATGTGTAGGCCGGTGTTACTCAAACCTTGACACTGTTGCTGTTTTGAGCCAGTTAATTTTTTTTTGGGGGGGGGTGGCCTGCCCTGTACAGTGTAAGATGTTTAGCAGCATCTTTGGCCTTTTCCCATTAGATGTCAATAGCACTGCCCCTCCCCTGTTATGACATCCAGAAATGCCTCCAGACGTTGCCAGATGCCCCCACAGAGGCAGAGTCACCCCTGGTTGAGAACCATTAGTCTAAGCAAAGGACATAAAATGGCAGTTTCATAAAAGTAGTGTTTAGGAAAATATAAATTAACACCATAGTGAGATAACATTATGTACTGGCCAATTGGCAAACGTTTCTTAAATTTGAGTCTTCCAATTGTTGGTAAGAATATGGGGCAACAGGAATTCTCAGTGATTGACATGTATATTGATACAACTGCATTGGAAAACAGTTTGGCATGATCTAGTAAAGTTGAAGATATGCATATCCTTTGATCCAACTGTATTGCTCTTGGATATATACCCTAGAGAAATTTATACATAATGCAAAGTAACTTACACGTATGGAATTGTTCATAGGAGTCTTGCTTATGATTAAAAAAAACCTGGAAACCACCAAAATATCCATTGGCAATAGACAAATCCATTACCACAGATAATTTGTGGTATGTTTGTGAATAGTATGCAGCGGTAGAAGGGAACTAACAACTTACACTGTCAGCAACTTGAATTAATTTCACAAGCATCTTACTGAGTGAAGGAAGCAAGACACAAAAGAAATATACATAGTATGGTCCTATTTACATAGAATTCTAAAACAGGCAAAATCAGCCTATGCTGTTTAAAGCATACAAATGTTTTATGACTTCTGTATGATAGATCTCCTATAAAAAAAAGCCTGATTCTAAAAGGGTAGAGCTCTGATAAAGTCCCGAGGTTGTGAAGAATAAGTGTGTGCCTCACTTGTCATTTATAACCCCAAATCAAATGTTTTTTCTTATATCCCTCTTAGAGAACGCCAGATCAAGTGTCCCCAGTGTGATAAGCTGTTCTTGAGAACAAATCACTTAAAGAAGCATCTCAATTCTCATGAAGGAAAACGGGATTATGTCTGTGAAAAATGTACAAAGGCTTATCTAACCAAATATCATCTCACCCGCCACCTGAAAACCTGCAAAGGGCCCACCTCCAGTTCATCAGCACAAGAGGAGGAGGAAGAGGATGACTCAGAAGAGGAAGATCTAGCAGACTCCGTGGGGACAGAAGACTGCAAGATTAACAGTGCTGTATATTCAGCGGATGAGTCTCTTTCTGCACATAAATAAAAGAAAAAGAAGCAAGCTATTTTGGATGGATAATGCAAAGGGAAAAACACACATAACCAGTTATCCACTACAGTGGTTTTTTATATAAAGTCGTTCCTGATTTCTTTTCAGCCAGTAGTCAAAACAGACTGAATGGGAATGGATAAAGCACTTATAGAAGAGTATCCTCATGAAAACACTTTAAAACATTGGGAAAAGAGAGCATGTGTCCTATTTTTAAGTGATGGATGGGGAGGAAAGTGTCAACTTTTGAGGTCTGTTCCTTATATACATGATAAACTGGGAGATGCATTTATGCCAGAGTCAAAGCTGTCTTCTGCCCATATTTATTTCAGGTTCTTCCATTATTCCATTTTCCTCCTCGCCCTATGACTTGGTAACACTCTAAACTTGGTCCCTGCGCCATAGCCATCCTGATTGCTGATTGTGTGTTACGCAGATTCTTGTGACTTACACTCATCCCAGAATGGGTTGGAACACAGCAGCGTGTTATTTTGCAGGTAACAAGTTTAAAGCAGCACCTGCCTTATCCTCTCTTGGCTAGTTGGGAGTTTAGGGTAGATCTTGCCTCCCACATTTTCAGCAGGTACCTACAGGGCAAATAAAAAAGGACAGTTAGTTAACAGGCAGCATTGGGAGAAGAAAAGGAGGGAAGCCTGGCCACTGTCCAAGAAGCTAGCTTTGATGGAAGCCAGAGCAAATCACCTGGTTATGGTTACATATTGTTACAAAGTCAGAGGCTTAGACATGTGTCTCTCTGACTCCAGTAAAGCCTTCAGCCATTCAGACAAAGGGGACCTGGAGGGCTAGAGAGCCCAAACAATGCCTGCTGGATTGCCTCCCGACAGCAAGTACAAGTGGACTCACCTGAAAAAGTGGTACCTCAGCCCATGGAAGGGAAAGAAGGGTTTACCCTATGAAAAATATCAAGACACCATTAAAATGTTGCCAATTCACAACAACAAATGACTCCAAATACATTGGTGTATTTGCATAGTTAGGCCTTCCCAGTTGTCTCTGTGCTGAAGAACCTCACCAGAGAAGCATGAAAGATACCAGAGGATTTGGAAGGTAAAGAAGGCTTAGTGGTCACCACATGGGTCTGTTTTCAGGTTCCAGCTTAGTTAATTTATCCATCCACCTGGGCTTTGTGTCTCCCATGCACATCCAGCTTTTAGAAAGAAGCAGACCCATCCTGAAGTTGACAGGGTTGATGGAATATGCGCTCCTGCTCAAAGGCACAACCTCTGGGCTGGAGTAGAGGACTCTGCTGGGAAGGTTTTGCTGCTAATGTATTTGTGGAATGAATGTATTTCATTCAAATCTGTATTCCTCTAGGAAGGATTAAAATAAAAACTTTTTTAAAATATAGGATTCTTCTTATAATCTGGTTTTGTGGAGGAAGGAGAAGATGACTTTTCTGGAGAAAATCAAGAACAATTTGATTTTTTCTGAGGTTGGAAGGGAGAAAGTATTTCTTAAGTATTATAGCTTTGAGATCATATTCTAATTGTCTCTGTGTAATAGTGTTTAGACAAACTGTGTTTCCTGTGTTTCCAGCCTTCTTCTGCCCTCTGCCTCTCAAAGGCAAAGCCTTCACTCTGCTTCCTCCCTGGAGAATTACAGCAGGTCTACAGTTGGGGGCAAGGGTGGCTGCTGACACTGGGTCATGAAGCCTCTGTCAGGGCAGTTGTGGTGCGAAGGGCAGCTTCAAGCTTAGCCTTTTCAAAGGCAGCCTGGTGGCAGGCTCCTCCTGTCCCCAGGAAACCACTGATGCTGGAACTACAAGTTCCCTTTCTTCCTTTATCTCAAATACACACTGGATTAAATTCCTTCATTTCCCAACACTGAAGTAATGCCCAAAGTATTTAATAGTTACGCTCAATATCATAAATACAGCAGAGGAAGCCTGAAAAACTGAGTGAGAATGTAGCTGTTTTTGCTTATTATTTACAATCATCTCTTCCATTTTTTACCTCTTAGTTTTAAATGGCACATTCCAAGTTATTCTCACAGGTGAATGAACGAGTCACTGCCCTTTTGACAGGATTGCCCTCAGCCTTCTCTGCCCGTGGCAGGTGGCCTCCTGCGTTGCTGCTATTGGGTAAACGGTGACGTTGAGGGGCAGCATGTGATGAGTATGGGCTCTGGAGTCCTGCTGACTGTTCTCTAATCTGGCCTTTGCTGCGCGATGATGGTTTGTAACCTTGGCCAAATTATGCAGTCTCTCTGCTGCTTTACTTAACTGTAAATGGGGAATAATGAGTTCCCACTTCAGGATACTATTGGGTTGTTAATTTAGTGAATACATGTTAGTGGCTACCACGGTGCTCAACATATAGTTAACAGTAGCTAATCTTCAGTTTTGTAGTAGTCTAAATTTTTCATATTAGCATAGATTTCTATGCTAAAAAAAATTGGGCTACAGATGACTCAAGAAACCCTAGATTTTAGCAATACAAGTAAAACTGGAATAATTTGAGTTTTCAAGGCCAAAGTCTAGAAACTAATTCATAGTATTCTTGTAGGTAGTGTATGCTTTGTGTTTCATTCCTTAAAAGGTGAGTTGCTCATAATCCCTGCGTATGTGTTGTGCTGAGGTTCTCAACCACATCAGAGGACAAAGAGGTGACAGGAGCTAGAGTCTTCATCAGCCTTTTCAAACTGTTGACCAATATACACACTTTCTAGTAAAGACTTCTCTACCTGTGTCCTGAGAAGCATGAACATGCCAGATGCCATCAGCCCCTCATCAAGTATGTAAACTTACATTATCCGATCACCAAATTCATCTTGGAGGCAAACACTGAAGAACAGTATATCTTCATGTACACAAATGATTACTGTCTGTTACAGCCTGAACTGTATCCTCCACTCCCCGCTCCATGAAGTTCATATGTTGAAGCCCCAACCAGCAGTATCTCAGAATGTGATGGTGTTTGGAGATACGATCTTTTTAAAAAAAAATTTTATTTATTATTTTTTTCTTTTTTAAGTTTCAGAGCCCTTAAGAGATACATATGGTCTTTAAAGAAGTAATTAAGTTTAAATGAGGTCCTTCAGTTGGGCCCTAATCCAATATGACTGGTGTCCTTATACAATTTGGACACGGCTTCATACAGAGGAAAGATGATGTGAAGACACAGGGAGAAGGCAGCCATCTGCAAGTCCAAGGAAAGGCTACAACAGATCCTTCCCTCGCAACCCTGAAGCGGTCCTGCTGACGCCTTGATCTCAGACTTACAGCCTCCAGAACTGTGAGACAATTTCTGTTGTTTAGGGCCACCCAGCCTGTGGTAATTTGTTGTGGCAGCGCTGGCAAACTGAGCAGTTCCTAACCACATATACCCTCTCTATAATGATTGCTTAAAGAGGATCAGCTTCCAGAATAGTGTAATTTCAGTTTTACAGATTATCATGAGCAATATAAAAGGCAGTAACAATTTATAGTGGTATATATTGCCACCAAGCCAATTTCTCTGAATGGGATGGAATCGCTCAACTGTTTTTTTGCTCCTTAGTTTTTCTTGCACATGTGCACTAGAAGATCACCAAGCACTCAGGCCTGTGTAGTCCTCAGACAAGGACAACCTTCTTTTCCAGAACCACTTATTAAGTGCTAGCACAGTTTAAGGCATTGTAGAGGGGAACAGAAAAATGACTTAGGACTGTGCTTTTTCCTGTAGATACTCAAAATCTTGCAGTAGCTTTGAGACCTGACCTCACATCTGGATTACCTAAGGACATGAAAAACTTTTAAGTGTCCAGGTGAACCACAGCCCTACTGATGAGCCTCCTGGGCTCCCCAGGTGATTCTGAAGCAGCCCACAGGAGTCTTACGCTGGGAACCATGCAGGATAAACAGGCTGACTCAGTTTCTGATGCAAGCCAGAGTACAGCCAGTGTTACAATATAGGTACAGAGTATTCTTAAAATCTGGGAGCAGGAGTGAAAAGTTACTTCTAAGGAGAGAAATCTGAGAGAAGACTGGTATAGAAAGTGGGCAGGACAAGCCTGGATCTGTCGTGTAGTGAGAGAGGGCTGGGCTTTGAGAAGAGTGAAGAGATGGTGTCTGAAAAACCAGATCATACATTTGGATACAGGACTGAACATTTTAGAATGCCTCGTTTACCAAATCAGTAACAGTTTTTTGATTATTTTGTTTTTAATTACAATAATAGTGTTTATTTGTGGCAGGCATGGTTCTAACGCTTTATATATAACACATTTAATCTACTCAGAAGACCTGTGATTCTCCCTAGTTTACAGACGAGACTGAGGGGCAGAGAGGTTAAGTATTAATTATTGGCCCATAGTTACACTGCTATTAAGTGGCAGAGCTCAGATTTAAATAGTCTGTGCCTTACCACTGAGCTTTATTGATTCTTTAATAGTGGCACAAATCTAAACTATTCTGTGTAGATAAAGAATATTTATATCTGTGAGTTAGGGAGCTCGTGGAAAGCATGTTCTTTGTGTTTTCTGTCACCTGCAGCCCCCCCTTCATCACCCCGCAGCACACCTTTTTGCTGCTACGTACTTGCTGGGGCTCAGGCTGGACATGGGCTTTGGGTTAGGACTAACAAGATCAGTTTATGGTCAGAATAGGGAGAGAAGCCAGGTGCGGTGGCTCACGCCTATAATCCCAGCACTCTGGGAGGCTGAGGTGGGAGGATTGCTTGAGCTCAGGAGTTCAAGACCAGCCTCAGCAAGAGCAAGACCCCATCTCTACTAAAAATAGAAAAATTAGTCAGGCGTGGTGGTGTGCACCTGTACTCCCAGCTATTCAGGAGGTTGGGACAGGAGGCTCGCTTGAGCCCAGGCGTTGGAGGTTGCAGTGAGCTATGATGATGCCACTGCACTCTACCCAGGGCAACAGAGTGAGACTCTGTCTCAAAAAAAAAAAAAAAAAAAAAAAAAAGGAAGAGAAAACTGTTTATGGTGAAAGGTACTTACTCTGGGAAAATTTATCTGTCGAATGATCTGTTATTGGTCAATAGACATGACTTTTGGTCCTTCTTAGCACTATCTAGGCACTTGTGATACATTTGCTTGCAGACATAGTCTCTAACAGTAGTGGTACATTTTAGTTTATCATTTGTTTAGTCCTCATAGAGCATTATAAAAGTAGGTTTTACCCTGATTTTCTAGATGTTGAAAATTAAGTTCAGAAAAATTAATTTTCTGCATTTCATATTCATTGATTTACTGCCTGGGAGCATTTTTATAAATGCATGAATTTCTCCTCCAGGGGTCTCTTTCATGTTAATCTACATGAAACAAAATTATTTTGACTCTGCTGTTGTTCTGACACTTCATTTCAGGGTGCATCACACCACTACCTATACTAGTTACATATTTGCACTGGGTTGTGAAATACATATTTATTTTTTTCTTTTTTGAGGGGAGGCAGGGAGAGTCTCACTCTCTCCCCCAGGCTAGAGTGCAGTGGCCTCATCATAGCTCACTGCAACCTCAGACTCCTGGGCTCAAGTGATTCTCCTGCCTCAGCCTCCAGAGCAGCTGGGACTATAGGTGCACGCCTGACTAACTTTTCTATTTTTAGTAGAGACGGAGTCTCACTTTTGCTCAGGCTCGTCTTGAACTCCCGAGCTCAAACCTCCCAGGTTTGAGCTAGGATTACAGGTGTGAGCCACTATGCCTGGCCTGAAATATATTAGTATTTTTTATAAGCAAAGAACATCTTTGTGGGCCATTGCTCTTAATTAGTTATAGCCCACTGGCACTTGGCTATGAAAAATGAATTAGTCAAAAGCATGTGAGATGACATTCTATTAGGGACTTTTTTCTTTTGAGACAGAGTCTCGCTCTGTTGCCCCGGCTAGAGTGCTGTGGCGTCAGCCTAGCTCACAGCAACCTCAAACTCCTGGGCTTAAGCGATCCTTCTGCCTCAGCCTGCCGAGTAGCTGGGACTACAAGTGTGTGCCACCGTGCCTGGCTAATTTTTTCTATTTTAGTTTCCCGGCTGATTTCTTTCTATTTTCTTTTAGTAGAGACAGGGTTGGAGGAGAGGTCTCATTTTGGCTGAGGCTGGTCTCAAACTCCTGGCCTCAAGTGATCCTTTTGCCTCGGCCTCCCTGAGTGGGATTACAGGCATGAGCCACCGCGCCCAACCAAGATTTTGCTGATATGTTGGGAAATGTTTACAAGCTTTCTTTTCCAAGGTTTGACTTTGGAATGTTTTCATAGAGAATTTGAGAGTTTCACCTGTTCATAAGTCAGAGGCAATAAGAGGTAGTAGGTGGGGTAAATGAGGAGAATTGGAATTATTTTGGAGGATGACCACCTCAGGTGTGGTCGCTACAAGATATTCAAGAAAATCAGAACCATTCTCATTAGATAGGGGAGGAGCTGCTTCTGTTGGCAAGGGTTTTGGGTACTTGTCATTGGAATCCTCTCAAATGTCACCATTTGACTTTTTGGGTTTGCATTATTTCTTCCAAAATAGTCTAATTTTTAAGAAACCTGATGAAACAGTGAATTTAGCCTATGTTGTACATCAGCAACCTGGAGGATCAGGCTCTCTTCTGGTTTATCACTGTGTCACTCTTATGGCTCTTATGGCTACAAGAGAGAAGAAACTATCTCAGGGCAATCACTGATGACTCCCTGGTTCTCTGACCTAGCTGATACGTCTGTTGGGTATGACTATGAAGCATGCTTCAACATCCAGATTTTCTATTCTATCAGTTTTAAGGGTTTTTTTTTCCTAGTAATTTGTCTATTTAATATACATTTCCAAATTTCACGTAAAATTGTTTGTAATATTGTTAGGTAGAGAGTTAGGATCTCCGGCTCTTTGGGATAAGGGTTCCCTGTTTTGGGGCTGTTTCTAGCAACTGCTCCACCTGGGAAGAAGGATAAGGGCAGGCACTCCATTTTGGTGTTGCCCACACTTAATCGTATCCTGAGCAAATGCTACACCTGCGGAAGCAGGGAATGCTTTATCAATCTAGGAATTCCCCAGCCCAGGCATAATAATATTGAGAAAGTAACCTAAGGTTACTTAGGTCACCTAGAGTAACCTAAGGGTGATTAGTATGCCATTACTTGAATGTGCATTGCAGGTCCCCCCTCCTCCCTCCGCAGGTGGGCTTTCTTGGAGCTCATATAAGCAAATGGATTTTGACACCTGTTGATCATCTGATAACATCCTACACCTCCCAAGAGCCCTCCTCCAGACTGGGCTAATAAAAGGAAACAATCCCAGAAGTCAATAGTAAGTGAGTGGGTGAGTCAGTGAGTGAGTTGGTCTGTCTCTCTCCACTCCTACGAAACTGCTCCCTGCTTGAGGTTACTCTGTAGTATTGGCCTTGCTGGGGATTTTTCCAAGAAAGGAGTCAGAGGACTGGGATAACAGTCTGGACTTGACACTTTGGTGTGTCTGGTCGTTATTCGGCCAAGAGCACAAGAAGAACCGAGGGCAGACTCCCACCCTGACATCTTCAGTGCCGAAAACCTGAGATTCTGACAATATCTTCTGTTGAGCGTCAATAGGGTCTGTAAGTGATATCCCCTTTTCACTTCTGAGGTTGATAATTTGTGTTTTTATGATCACTATTGCTATTAACTTTCTTGGTATTCTAAATAATGCTTTTACTTTTATTTTGTATATTTTCTGACAATTTCTACTGTTCTTTCCTTCTGTACACATTTTTAGGTTTAAGTTGCTGTTCTTTTTCTAACTACTTAAAATGGCTTCTTGAATACTGACCTTCAGTTTTTCTTTTCTAACATGCATTTAAGGGTATAAAACCATCTGAATGGAGTTTTAGTTACATCCTGTAAGATTTTATATTCCATACATTGCTATTCAATTAAAATATTTCCTAATTTCAGTTGTGCCTTCTCCTTTGACCCATGGATTTTTTAGAAATGAATTGCATAATTTCTAAATATTTGGTAATTTTGTTTGTTTTCAAGTTGACTTCTAGCTTAATTCCACAAGAGAGACCATACTCTGAATAATTTTAATTCTTTAAAATTTGTCAGTACTTGCCTTATGGCCCTGCATAATTTTGGAAAATGTTCCACGTGTTGCTTGTAAAGGACACATTTTTGTTATTGAATTCAGTGTTCCGTGAGTCACAATTAGGACTTGATAATTACATTGTTGAGGCCTCCATCTTTACTGTTTTGTCTGCTTGTTCCTTCAGATGCTGAAAAATGTTAATTCTCCCATTGTGATTGTAGATTTTTCTATTTCTTTTAGTTCTGTCATTTTTGCTATGTTACTGGATGTTTAAAATATCTTTTATGTTGGATTAATACTTCTATCCTTATAAAAAGGACACTATTTTTATCTTTCCTTAACATCTACTTTGGTATTGGGTTAGCTGTACCACCCTAATTTTGGTATTTGAATAATGTATTTTCTTTCTTTCTTTTTTTTTTTGAGACAGAGTCTTGCTCTGTTGCCCGGGCTAGAGTGCCGTGGCGTCAGCCTAGCTCCAGCAACCTCAAACTCCTGGGCTTAAGCAGTCCTTCTGCCTCAGCCTTCCAAGTAGCTGGGACTACAGACGTGCGCCCCCATGCCCAGCTAATTTTTCTATATATTTTTAGTTGTCCAGCTAATTTCTTTCTATTTTTTAGTAGAGACGGGGGGGGGGGGTCTCAGTCTTGCTCAGGCTGGTCTTGAACTCCTGACCTCGAGCAATCCTCCCACCTCGGCCTCCCAGAGTGCTAGGATTATAGGGGTGAGCCACCGCGCCTGGCCTGAATAATGTATTTTCTATTCTTATATTCACCCTTCTGTGTCCTTGTATTTAAGTTCTTGTAAGCAGCAGTTATATATTTTAATAATCTGCCTTTTAATTAGATGACTTACATATAATTATGAATATATTTGGGTTTAAATCTTCGATTTCACTGTTTGTCTTCTATTAATTTCACCCATTCAGTATTCTTTTTTCTTCTTGATGCTTTTGGATTAATCAAGTATTTATTATTCACTTTCCCTGCTTCTGGCTTGTTGTATGTTTTCTGTATTCTTTTAATAGTTAGCCTATAGGTTACAACATGCACCCTTGCCTTATTAGGGTAGAATATTTATCCCTTCCCAAAGAGTGTTGGGATCTTAGAATACCTTAACTTTGTCTCCTTCCACCCTTTTGTTGTTGTCAGGCATTTTAATTTTACAGACATTTTAAGCCCTGTATAACATTATTAATTTTTTGATTATAGCCTTTTTAGTGTGTGAAGAAGTATCTCATTGTGGTTTTGATTTGCATTTCTCTCATGACCGATGTTTGACATCTTTCCAGTGCTTATTGGCTTGATGTCTTTCACCAGTTTTGGAAAAATTTTTTTTTTTTTTTTTTGAGAGTCTCGGTCTGTTGCCCAGGCTAGAGTGCCGTGGCATCAGCCTAGCTCACAGCAACCTCAAACTCCTGGGCTCAAGCAATCCTCCTGCCTCAACCTCCCGAGTAGCTGGGACTACAGGCACGCACCACCATGCCTGGCTAAGTTTTTCTATATATATTTGTAGTTGGCCAGATAATTTCTTTCAATTTTTAGTAGAGACGGGGTCTTGCTCTTGCTCAGGCTGGTCTTGACCTCCTGACCTCGAGCGATCCTCCTGCCTCAGCCTCCCAGAGTGCTAGGATTACAGGTGTGAGCCACCGCGCCCAGCCTTGGAAAAATTCTTAGCCATAATCTTCTTGGATATGGCTTTCCCTCATCCTGTTCTAATTCCAATTACTTGTATGTTAGACTTTTTTTTGTACCATTCTCTTTTCTTTGTACTTTAGTGTGGTATTTTCTATTGACCTAATCTCAAATTCACTAATCCTTCTTCAGCTGTGTCTAATTTTTCATTAATCCTACATATAAAATTCTCTAAGTTACAGAATTCCCATTTGATTGGTTATAGACTCCAGTTCTTTGATATATTCAAACTTTTTTTCCCTGGATTTCTCAATCCTGGCTATTTCAAATTTCATGTCCCATCTAAGTCCAATGTGTGAATTCCTTAGAGGGTTTGTTTCTCTTTTGGTCCCATTTCTTAGTATGCTTAGTAATTTTTACTGGACTGCCAGATTGTATGAAAAACTGTAGAAGCTGTGGATGAAATTATACTCTTTCAGAGACATTTACCCTATCCTCTGGCAAACTAGAGTGGGTACACCACAATCCATTCAAAAACTGAGCTTACTGAAGGCTGGGCTTCAGATTTTATAAAGCTGGCTCTACCTCTGGTTTACCTCAATTCTTAGGGTATTGTCTTTGAGGGGTCACAATGAGAAAGGCTGGAGTGTTTTTAGAGACATTTCTCTTTGAGGTTCTTAAGTTTAGTGTTTATTTTTCCAGTATTGTGAGACTGTCAAATGCTCTGCTACACCTTTTGGCTTTTTTTTTTTTAACTTGTACAACATAAAAATTGGTAAATGCCTAAGAAAACTAGCATAGTGTAAAGGGTTATTTCTCTGCATGTCCCTTCTCCTAGGACCTTTGCCTGCCCCTCAAGTCCTGGCTGCCTTAGAAATACTCCAGTGACTTCATAGACATTGCATGCATTCTCTTCAGCTTTTTCAGTAGCAGAGCAGTGTCACAGCTAGAAAAGGAAGTATATAACAAGTTATTTTTGAACTCAAATTCTGGATATTTGCCCTGACAGTATTTTTCTGTCTTATTAATTTACTTATCCTGAAAAGACCCCCCCCCACCCAATGAGTATATATTTAATACATCACTTTTATTGAAAATAGCTTTTTAACATGTAGTTGGGGTTGTCCTGAAAAATTGAGGCCTTATGGTTATAACTGCATAATGTTCCACTACACAAATAACTTGATATTTCTACTTTGAGACAATTGGTCTCGGTGAATTTGAATTCCAAGATATAATTAGCTAGAGCCTACCTACATCAGGGTAGAATTTTTAAGTTAATATGGTTTTTCACTTTGACAAATATGATTGGCTCCATCGCATCTCCATGTGCTACTAAAACACCAATAGCCAACTATCAGTGACGAAAGAAATGTATCTAGTTTCTTCACGTTCCATGCCAGATAGGCATTCTCTTAGACCACAAATCTTTGAGCTCAGGTCTGTCCACACTTAGGCACAACACATTCCCATGGTAGGAAGGGATGGGAACTCTTTCCTCAGTCTGTATGAAAACTGAGCCTCCAATTAAAA
>JAQIFY010002659.1:0-13157 GCA_028533085.1 Varecia variegata | reverse complement strand
CCAGTGGTCATTGTGTTCTGTGAGAGACACATGTATTTGAGAAATAGTTTTATTGAAAATGTTTTACTACAACTTTTGTCATTTCTCATTAAAGAGAAGCATTATTTGATAATCATATCTATAAAATATCTCATTCCCTTATGATGCCAGATAAACAAGTTTGTAAAAACAAAAAACGAATATAAAAATGATGCAACAAAATTAAATAACCATTGTTAAAATGGTACTATTTATCACATGTCTATTGATTATTCATATGTATAAGATACATACTCAAATATATATATACATGTATACGAAAAATTAAGTTTTCAGCTGTGTTTACATCTTCTGAAAATAGGAATCACTAAACTGGAAGAGTAAATTTGTGATTGTCTAGCCTAAAATATAGGCTCATATAAAATTCAATGTGAAGGACACTAGGGGACATGTTAAATAAATAAGCAGTTATCCTCCAAACTAAGGACTTCCCCTTGGTACAGAGCTTCAGTATTGAGATGTCATGAACAATGGGTTTGAACATTAACCCCAAGATGAAAATGAGAATCAAGGGACAGATGCTGCAATTATATGGGTTTGGTTTCTACTTGGAACCACTTCTCACATGGGTCCCTTTAAGTGGGTGCTTTAGGGGAAATGGCAGTAGGAATGTACTGACAATTCTAAATAATAAGGATGCCACCTAATATTGACCTAAGTAATTTTGGGGAAATTGGGGATTTTTTTCCCCTGTGTTTTTGAGAGAGAAGTAATAAAGAAAATGAGAAAGTAAAGTGTGAGAGGTCAGAGTGTAGGCAGATGGAGGGATTCTGAAGTCTATTTCGCAGAAATGGTCATGCAACTTTAAGAAAGGTGTGCCTACTGTTTAATTTTTATATTGCTCACGTTTCTGAAATGTAAATCCTTTCCTTTTCCCTAAAATTTCTTTAATACAAAGTCCTCATAATGGATGCTTTTTTTGTTTGTTTTGTTTTTATTTGTTGTTTATTTTTTGAACATCAAGTAAAGGGACTAAGTTCTTCATCTGGGTTGATACAGTGAGTCCTGGGGACAGCACATCTGGGATAACAGGAAAGTGGAAAACTGAATTATTATGTGTCGGCCGAAGCAGGACTTGGTGCTGTAGATGAGCGTGGACAGCCAAGCCTGCTGAGAATTTCCAAAAACATTTGCTGAGAGCACTGGATCTTCCATAAGATGCAAAAAGATCTTAAAAAGCAGAGACCCCAGCTGACACCAGGCTTTTCAAAAATAAACACACCTAGGCCCGGAGTGGTGGCTCACGCCTGTAATCCTAGCACTCTGGGAGGCCGAGGCGGGCGGATTGTTTGAGCTCAGGAGTTCGAGACCAGCCTGAGTAAGAGCGAGACCCTGTCTCTACTAAAAATAGAAAGAAATTATATAGACAGCTAAAAATATATATAGAAAAATTAGCCGGGCATGGTGGCGCATGCCTGTAGTCCCAGCGACTCGGGAGGCCGAGGCAGTTGGATTGCTTGAGCCCAGGAGTTTGAAGTTGCTGTGAGCTAGGCTGACGCCACGGCACTCTAGCCCGGGCAACAGAGTGAGACTCTGTCTCAAAAAATAAAATAAAATAAAATAAAATATATAAAATAAGCACACCTACATGTGGTTCTTAAACTTATGCTTAAATTCAAAATATTCATATATTACTTGACTTCAAAAAAGGAATGTGTCCAGACAATAAGACAATATTTGGTAATTTAAACTAGAAACTAATAAGTGGACCTTCTATAAAATGCTTAAGTTTCAAGTGAAGGAATCTTAATTCAGGAGCCTATAGGGTTTATATTTTTATATTTTGTCCAGAAATTTCTAGTTGTTAGGTTCTGTTCACTTTAAAAAACAGAAAATTTGAGAAATTCCTGCTTTAAAGAATTTCTGTTTATAGGGCATTTGTGCTGCAAATATAATTAAAGTAGCACATACAAAGATGGTCCATATTTTTTGGTCCATTCTCATTATTTTCTGTTTTATCCACATCCCTTAATGTCTTGCCTTACTGGAAATGTGTGCCATAATATAAAAAAATAAGTCTTCCCATTTTTTATAGTTATATTTATAAGTACCATGATGCCTTCCTAGAGATCACATCCTTTCTGTGAGAGTTTGCCTAACAACAAAGAGGCACCGAAAGGGGCAGGAGGTAATGAAGAGTGGAATTAATGGCGGTTGAGCTTCTCTTCTGTGTCTCCTACCTGTTGGCCGTCATGGAGGCCCTTCATATATTATTTCATTAAACTAATTTAGTCCTCATTTCTGAGGTAGGTCTATTATCCCCACTTTATAAAGATGGGTTAAGAAAATCAAGTCACTGGGCCACGATCATACAAATGGTAAATGGTAGAATCAGAAACATTTATAACCACATTAGAGTTTCCCCAAATGTGCTCAGATGTGCTGATTAAGAATGTCCCAAAGAAATTAAAAGTTGCTTTATCACATAGGCTTGGTATATGCTGGACGAAACAACATCAAGAACATCTTTTCTACCGGACTTCTCTGAGTCATTAATATAATATGGTTGATTGTCATTTTCCATGATAGTAATATAGCAAGCAAAAATTTTTATTAATTTTTTAAGAGATTACCTCCTGCAATTAGCATGCAGTAAATTCACTTTGGGAAATAACTATTACACCAAACTATGTCACCTCCATAAAAGAAAAGATTTGATCAATCTAGAACCAGTGCAATGACATGATCATAGTCTGCCAGAATACAGTTCAGGTCAGTGGCTGGTAACACATCAAACATGCTCAACGATTCTGAGCATACGTGCGGAGTCTTTATTGATTTTCTCTGGTTGCTCGACAGCCTGAGCCCATGGGGGATGTAGGACTACAAATCCCATCAATTCCACAGGACCTTTTCGACAGACTCTGTCTGCCTCCTGTGCTACAGTGTTATGGTTGAACCCGTCTTGGGTTTATGCATTGATTATAACCTTGGATAGCATGCCACTGCAACTTCTTTCAGTAGAAAGGGCCTTATTGAAAAATAAAAAGTGAAAGACCAAAGAAATTTTCTTTCTGATGCATGTTTATCATTTTCTGATGGTTATTTGTGATAAATATGTAGTTTTATTATATCAAATATTTTACCGAAAAAGTAACTTTTTTATTTTAAAAATTTTTGTTGAAAAATCTGATAAAATTTTCAAACAGTATAAAAGCATATATAATAAAAAAAAATCTCTCTTCCAACCCCTTACATCTATCTTCTTTTTCAAAGTTAGCTACTGAGACCAGTTTCTTGGAAATTCTTTCAGGTGTTTTCTATGTATAAACACATGCATGACTGTGGGAAGGTACATATGCTGAGAATTATTATACACAGGGTTCTGTTCCTAATGTTTTGAATATTTACTAAATGAAAATGTTTTTCATGTAATACATTCCATCTCAAGTAAAATACCAAGTTTGACTAATTGGATTGATCTTTTGAAAAAGTACAAACATGTAAACTGATGCACCATATAACCCAGCCATTCTGTAACACTATGACACCATTCTGTGATCTGAGTATTAATCCTCAGGGAAATACAACATTATGTGATCATAATAGTTACATATCCTGTGCAATACAAGATATACAATGCCATATTGTATGTATATAGTATTGTATCAGATACAATGCTACATTGTGTCCAATATAGTAGCAAATAGCCACATGTAGCTAGGCTGAATTGAAATGTGCTGTGAGCGTAAAATACACATTGGATTTTGAATACTTGGAAGAAAAAAATACAGGGAGGTCAAAACCATAGTACTTAGTTGGTTAATAGTGGATTTAATATTAGAATCTAGGACTGATTTACTCATTTGTTCAGTAAACACCTAAATGAGTTTCAATTCTTCCACTTATTTATTCTATACATACTTATTAAATACCTATTATGGACCAGAACCATGAAAGATTCTGAAGATAACCACAGCTAACATTCACTGATCACATATTAGGCACTGGGCTTGTAATTTATTGCCTTTAATATAACAACATTTGATATTTGTGTGATTAGAACCTATTTACACAATGGGAAACCTATGTCCTATAAGTTTAAGTCACCAGCTCAAGGTCATATAGCAAGTAAGTGATAGCTTATAGATTCGACCCCTGTTCTCTTGGGCTTAAAACCCCACACTCTCAACCTTTGTGCTTCTTGCCCAAAGGGGCTCAAAAGCTGGTGGGGAAGGCAGGTAAATGGAAAGCCAAAGTGTGGTATGTTTTATTCTACACAAAGATAAGTACAACGTTCTACAGGAGCTCAGAGAAAGTCTGACTTGTCCCTCTGCCTCTGCCCCAGTCTTTCCCACCCAGTAAGTGGCAGCACCACACATCCATTCCATTTACCCTGACAGTCAGCCTTGCTCACCCCTCCTGGTCACACTCACATCTGCTAAGTAGATTCTACCTCCACTGTGCATCCCTTACTGTTCCTCTTCTCTTCACCTGCACTGGCATTGCCGGCATCACATTCCTGCCTCCCCACGACCATCATTCTGCACCTGGACTATTAAAATGCCAACTAATTAGCTGTGGATCTTCTTTTGCCCTCCCTACAAGCAAGCCTTTCTCCCCCAGGCAACCAGGGTGATTTTTCTAAATTGCAAATCTGAGTGACACCTTTAAATGGTTTCATGTCAACCTTAGAATAAAAGCCACATTCTGTGCATGGTCTAATCTACTCTGCTTTCCTCCCCAACTTCCCAGTCATGCCACCTTCCCTTGCTCACTTTGCTTTAGCCACATTTGCTTCCTTTTCATTCCCAGAGCAAGCCAAGATTTCTCCCTTCCCTAGACTTTGCACGTGCTTCTGACGGGCGTGTGCTAGTCTTGCTTTTTATATGGCTGACTCCTCATCTTGGAGGCTCAGCTTATATGTGAACTCTACCAACAGACCTTTGCTGGCCTCCAAGCAAATTCCCACTGTTTCCTATCCTCATAGCAGTTTCATCAAATTGAAAATGCATATATATTTTTTAATGACATGTTTATTGGGTTGACTGGGCTACAAGCTCCATGAGAGCAGGGATCATGGGAATCTAGCTGCCCTCTGAATACCCAATACTTAGTCTTATGCCAGGCAAATAGTAGATGTTCAGCAAATGTTTGCAGACTAAATGAATGATAATTAATTCTTATTGGGAAGACAGTGAAGATATCCCCAAAACACACATCGGTCATTTCAACTTTTCCATGTTTGTTTGGGTAGCTGTATTTCTTTTGCTTTCATGCTCCCACTAGAAAAATTATAGGTAGCTCATCAAGCAGTTTCCCAGAATTGGAAAAGGCAATGTGCAATGCTTGTAATGCTCACAGTTTGGGTGATTTGCCTTCTATATAGTCCTGCAGCCATGCATTATGGATGGTTCTCTTAAGTAAAAACTGCCAGAGAAATGAATCAGCAAGAGCTGGAAGCATGCAGCCTCCAACCAGACATAGCTGTTTCCCTGGCTCTATTCAATTCTTACTCCCTGGCCACCTAAATCAACCAATCATTTTCCAGAGAGAATAACATGGTTGTTGGTATTTAATAAGATATACAATTTTCTCCCCAAAACAAACAGGATTTGAGTGTCTGAGTTGGAATTTTACTTCACTGTAGTTGTTTATTCAGAATCTAGGAGTTATACACTAACTGTGCTGCCAAAACTCCAGCACAGTAAAACTCTTGAGCTGCTGTTGATATCGTTTAAGAGCACATCATTTTTGAGTCTGTTACTATAATACTTCCTAGATTCTCCACCAGGATAAGTGGGCTGGGATTGAAGAAAATAGAATGGAAGCTTACTTTTGAGTATCTGTTGGTGACAAGAAATTTGCTAAAAACTTTACACATTGCTTCTTTCGTCTTCACACGGAAACCCTGTCAAGTAAATGTGATTATTGCCATATTATCCCAGTCTTGCATTAACAAAGCAGAGACCTCAATTAACTTGCCCAAAGTCACACGACTGGTGAAAAGCAGATCTGAAATTTGAAACCATGTCTATCTACTTCTGAAACGCACTCTCTCTGAGGAGGAGAAAATGAAATGCAAGTTTGTTTGGGATTTTGGGGCAGTCAACTCAGTTCAAGTTGTGATTAAGGAAATACTGAAATTATGGCCTTAAGTGGCATTTCTGGAACATTTGAGTAGCAGCCGTGAAACATCCATGCCTTTCTTCCTCCAGGAATGAAAATAAATCAGGTACATTTTAACATGAAAGCTAGTTTGTAAGAAAGGTGACATATTTCGCCCTTACTTTTTCAGGACTTCCTTTCCTTTTGGGTTTCTGGAAAGTGCTGATTTGGCAAGGAGCAATATATAGTGAATAATTGGCCCAGGAAGAAGAGAGTCACAGATGGGGACAACTAGCACAGAGCCAGGGTGGCAGTGGGTCCGTAAGCCCTGCCCAGACTCGGGAAAAGTTCTACAAACTATTAAAAAAGCTGTCCTATGGATTCGATCTAGTACAAATACTTCTTATCTCCAGTGATCCCAAGCAGCTGCCCAGCAGGGCAAACCATCAAGAAATTGCATGCTTCTTATGTCTGACCAGACACCATCGTGCTGTATGGTAGATGAAAGAGAGGTGGAAGTGACCATTCCCCAGGAGAAAATGACGGCCACGTTGACTTCTGCAGACAATGGATATTCAAAACAGAAGATGGTAGCTCAAGTCAGAGAGAAGCAGTTTCACTGCCTACTCATGGGCTGTGTACAGGATCCTGTTCCAGTTACTTCATTTCTCAGGACCCACATTTCCTTACCTATAATATGGGAGTGATGAGCATTTCCTATCATGGTAAAGAACAAACGGGATAATGAAGGAAAGCACCTGGGACGGTGGATACAACAAATCACTGTCCATTCCCTTCCTCCTTCCTACCCATGTAACACTCAGCAACTTCCACCTTTCACACTTCCTGCTCAATCTCTTCTTTGAGCTTCATCCCCACCACTTCTAATTATCCCATCCCTTTTTGTTGTGTGTTGGAAGGCTCTGGATTGCAAAGGATATCACAGGTAATTTTTTTTATTAGGTACCACACCCAGACTCCAACTAATATTAGAAGCAGAGAGTCCAGCCTGTGCATTTAGCAGCTCACCACCTGCCTGCATTCTTTGTGCCTCTTCTCTAAGGTAGGAAACTTTTCCAGGCTGTGGATTGGGGCTCTCATCAGCCCCTAGTTTTCTGTTTTTAGATCACTCTGGATCTCACCTCCCTGCTCTCTGTCATCCAGTCCTGGAATTCTGAGCTTCCTGCCACCCTCCGAGGAATACATCTCCTGGCTGAAGCTGTGGCTGTGTGGCATGGGAGACCTTTCCAGGCATGACCAGAACAGAGCTTCCCCAGACAGAAGCAGGGACAATAGGCCTGATCCACAGTCCTCTCCTATGCTCCCTGGGCCAGAGATGGGATGCAACTTGCCTCAGTCATGCATTGCTGGCTCATCCACTCTGGCCTGGTACAGTGCAGGCCTGTAACAATGAACCAGGCAGGGCTCTTACAGAGGGAAACACTCCAGTGCAAGCCCTCCACACCCTCTCCCTGCCCCAGCCTGCCAGGCACCAGCTCTTCACTGCAGTGTTTGTTCGAGGCCAACCAGCTAAGCGTTCCCTGACAATTGCTTCCCATGCAACCACACTAAACTGTCCTTTCACCCACCCTATTGGCTCCTAACTGGTGCAGTAATTCTTGCTCTCTCAATGGTGGCTGATAATGACTTCTTGAAGTGTTTTCCAAGATGGTTTTCTGAAAGACATTAGCCTGTTCATCTAAATAAAATTTAAACAGTCATTTGAAAACAGCAAAATGTATTTCTCAAGATCTATTTAGGACCTCCAAGAGTAATACATATTTTTAACCTCTACTATTTTCCTTGTAGTGTTTCCCAGACTTATTTGATAGGGCCATCATTTTGTTTGTTATACAGACATACCTCGGAGATATTGCAGGCTCAGTTCCAGCCCACCGTGATAAAGGTGATATTCCAATAAAGTAAGTCACAGGAATTTTTTGGTTTCCCAGTGTGTATAAAAGTTATGTTTACATTCACTGTAGTCTATTAAGTGTACATACTTTGATGGAAAAACATTTTATTGCTCAAAAATGCTAATAATGATTCGAGCCTTCAGCAAGTTGTAATCTCTTTGCTGCCTCAATGTGGATGGTTGCTGGCTGAGAAGGGTGGTTGTTGTTGAAGGTTGGGGTGGCTGTGGAAGTTTGTTAAAATAAGACAACAATTAAATTTACCACATTGATTGACTCTTCCCTTCACAAAAGATTTCTCTGTAGCATGTGATGCTATTTGATAGCATTTTACCCACAGTAGAACTTTTTTCAAAACTGGAGTCAATATTCCCAAACTCTGCCTCTGCTTTATCAACTAAGTGTATGTACTACTCTAAATTCTTTGTTGTCATTTCGATAATGTTCACAGCCTCTTCACCAGGAGTAGATTCCATCTCAAGAAACCACTTACTTTGCTCATCCATGAGAAGTAATTCCTTATCCATGCATGTTTTATCATGAGATTGAAGCAATTCAGTCGCATCTTTAGGCTCCACTTATAATTCTAGTTCTCTTGCTATTTCCACCAGATCTGCAATTATTTCCTCAACTGAAGTCTTGAATCCCTCCAAGTCATACATGAGGGTTGGAATCAACTTCTTCCAATTTCCTGGTAATGTCGATATTTTTACCTCTTCCTGTGAATCACATATGTTCTTAGAGGCATCTAGAATAGAGAATATTTTCCAGAAGGTTTTCAATTTACTTTGTCATGATCCATCACAGAAATCACCATCTATGCCAGCTATAGCCTTAAAAAATGTAATTCCTAAATAATAAGACTTGAAAGCAAAATTACTACTTAAATCTTGGGCTACAGAGTGAATTTTGTGTGAACAGGGATTAAAAAAAATTCATCCCATTGCACATCTCCATCAGAGCTCTTGGATAACTAGGTGCATTGTCAATGAGCAGGAATCCTTTAAAAGGGTATTTTTTTCTGAGCAGTAGGTCTCAACAGTGAGCTTAAAATACTCGGTAAACCATCCTGTAAACAAATGTGCTGTCATCTAGGCTTTGTTATTCCACTCACAGAGCACAGGCAGAGTAGATTTAGCAAAATTCTTAAGGGCTCTAGGGTTTTCAGAATGGCAAATAAGCATTGGCTTCAACTTAAAGTCACCAGTTGCATTAGCCTCTAACAAGAGAGTCATTTGAAGCTTTGAAGCCAGGCATTGACTTGACTTCTCTAGCTATGAAAGGCCTAGACGACATCTTCTTCCAATAGAAGGTTGTTTTGTCAATGCTGAAAATCTGTTTTTTAGTGTAGCCACCTCCATCAATGATCTAAGCTAGGTCTTCTGGATAACCTATCACGGCTTCTACATCAGCACTTGCTATTTCACCTGGCACTTGTATGTCATGAAGATGGCTTCTTTCCTTAAACCTCATGAATCAACCTCTGCTAGCTTCAAACTTTCTTCTAGAGCTTTTTCATCTCTCAGCCTTCATAGAGCTAAAGAGAAAGCCTTGCTCTGGCTTAGGCTTTGGTTTAAGGGAAAGTTGTGCCTGGTCTGATCTTCTATTCAGACCACTCCAACTTTCTTCATATCAGCAACAAGACTATTTTGCTTTCTTATCATTTATGTGTTCACTGGAGTAGCACTTTTAATTTCCCTCAAGATATTTGCCTTTGCATTCACAACTTGGCTATTTGGCTTAAGAGGCCTAGTTTTCATCATATCTCAGCTTTCGAGATATGGCTTCCTCACTAAGTTTAACCATTTCTAGCTTTTGATTTCAAGTGAGAGATGTGCAGCTCTTCCCTTTACTTGAACACTTAGAGGCCATTGTAGGGTTATTAATTGGCCTAATTTCAATATTGTTGTATCTCAGACAATAAGGAGGCCTGAAGAGAGGGAGAGAGATGGTGGAACAGCTGGTTGGTGGAGCTGTCAGAACACAGACAACATTTATGGATTAAGTTTGTTGTCTTGTATGGGTGTGGTTTATGGCTCCTCAAAAAATTACAGCAGTAACATCAAAGATTGTTGGTCTGGTGCAGGGGCTTATACCTGTAATCCCAGCACTTTGGGAGGCTGAGGCAGGAGGATCACTTGAGGCCAGGAGTTGGAGACCAGCCTGGTTAACATAGTGAGACCCTGTCTCTACAAAATAAATAAATAAATAAGTTACCTATGTGTGGTGGCGTGTGCCTGTAATCCCAGCTACTTGAGAGGCTGAGGTGGGAGGATCCCTTGAGCTGGGGGTTTCAGGCTGCATTAAGCTATGATCATGCCACTACACTCCAGCCTGGGTGACAGAGCAAGAACCTGTCTCAAAAACAAAAACAAAAACAAACAAAAAAAGGAGAGAGAGAGAGAGAGAGAGAGAGATCACTGATCACAGATCATCAAAACAGATAAAATAATAATAAAGTTTTAAATATTGCTAGAACCAAAATGTGACATGTGACAGAGAGACACAAAGTGATCACACACTGTTGGAAAAATGGTGCCTATGGCCTTTCTCAGTGCAGATTTGCCACAAACCTTTAATTTGTAAAAATGTAACATCTGCAAAGCACAGGAAAGTGAAGTGCAATAAAACGAGGTATGCCTGTACCTTGCCTATCAACATCTCCCCTCAATTTTTTTTTCCTGAAAACCCAGTCTCAGAAATGATAGTATAACCAAAAAAAGAACAACAGTGTCTACAATTCCAGGGGATTTGATCTTGAGTGGCTGAGACAAACCATACTCCCCTGGAGCCTACAGTGGTGATCTGCATGCTACACGCTTACTTTGCTCTCCCTCATTCTCTCTCTCACTTTTCCAGCTTCCCCCCCTGATTCCTGGAATCACCTTGCTAAATCCTTGCCTCAGGCTCTGATTTTGAACAACTGCAAGTTAAGACAACTTGAAACATAAAACATCCTAACTGGTACACAGTATAACCCAAACCTGCCATTACACTAACCACCCCCTTGTGATTTGATATATTTATTGTAAATTTGTTATACTATAGCAAAATGATTTCAATACTCACTTTCCTCGTCTAACAATTGGGGGTAATAACAATTCCTACCTCATAAGGGTTTCTGAGAATTTAAGGAGACACTGTATGTTAATGCACTTAGTATAACATCTGCCACATAAAATGCAATTTAAAATGTTACCAATTAGTGACTACTATCATCCTTTTTATTAGAAGATTAAGACTAATGTGACATATGGACCTCTATTAACTTTGTTGACTGCCTGAAATACTCTTTGGCCTTTCAGCCAGTCCTCAGCACACACTGCCATCCCACCCTCAGTCCGCATATTGCATAGAGTCTGTCACAGACAAAATAGATTAAAACACCAGATGTGTGCTATATCATGTTACCTGGTTTAACTTCACTTCCTTTCATTCTTTTACCCAACTTTTTATTTGCATTTTTTTTTTGGAAGAAAAAAGAGAAAGTAGAAGCCTGAGCAATCTTTGTGAGCAATGAACATCAAAAGGTTTTGCAGAAAAAACATTAAGTGTTGAGAAAGGATTAAAGGAGAATCAGGTACTGAGTTGGTAAAAGATCAAGAAAAGAGGGTTCATCTCAGCTTAATGGATAGCTGTGAAAGAAGGAACAAAAGTAAGACCCAGATAAGAAGATTAAGGAATAGACAAAATTGGATAAAGGGAAGGAAATTAAAGCAGAAATACAGGAAATCAGAGACGATTTATAGTTAACTCAGAATGTCAAAGAAGCCTGAAATTGAGCCCATGAAGCTGTTTCTTAGAGAAAAGGAAGAAACAGTAATCATAATATAGAATACTAGAGCTGAAAGAAATTTTAAAGATTATCTAGTGCAACCATTTCATTTTACAAACAAAGAAACTGAGTCCCAGTACAGAAAAACACATTACTTCTCCAAAGCTACATCTCTAGTAAGTTGGCAAACTGGGATCTCACCCCAGATTTCTTAATTTTAGCTTAGTGATTGGTTCTACTCTATTATTTCTGATAAAAAACCTTAATGAAAGGGAGTGATTTGATCTAACTGATAAATGAGGCATATGATTAACAAATTAGATCATCTGAACATTTAAAAAGATAATCACTAATAAATCTTGTTATAAAAAAGGTTTACTCAGAATTGTTTATGATCACACACAAATTAGAAACAATTTAATTATCCAATCATGTTAGTATAGTTAAATAATAACTTTACAACTCTAAGAGCAGTCTTTTAAAAATAAGGTTTCTAAAGGATTTTGATGACCTCAGAAACCTTATATGAGGTTGAGGGAAAAACATGCTAGATACAAAATTATAGCAGCAGTATGATCTCAATTATGTAGAAAATATAAATGGAGAAAAATTGAGAAAGAACACACCAGAATATGCTAATAGTGGTCATCATTTTCTGTATTTTGGTAATGGATGAATTTTATTTTCTTATAATTTTTGTAATGTCCACATTTTCTACGATAAATATCCATTACTTTACTAATTAGAATAAAATTGAATTGAAAATATTGCTTGGAAATTATAATGAATCTGAAATTACAATTTGAGATCATATTCTGTTGCTACTTGCAAAATGAAGATGAAATTTTTAATGTTCCTTTATTCCTTCCAAATACTGCAGATTTACCTCCTTTGTGAAATGACTCCTCACTCTGTGCAGTAAGCTTGGGATATCCTAATCACCACAGCAAGTGAGGTAGAGTTTATGTTATAGACCTAATTCATTCATTCACTCATTAATTTATTCAATCAGTATTTACTAAGTACCAACTACACATTGTTCTGTGACCATGTCTTTACCCTCAAAAGGTGCCTCTACCTCTTGAGTACAGAAGGCAAGTAACGAACAAATGGACCAGTAAATTTAAAACATGCTGGCATGATAGAATAGAAATAAAATAAACAGGGCGGTCTGATAGAATGCAGTGTACAAGGATGCGTACGCTACTTGATGTAGCGTGGTCAGGTAAGGCCTCTAACAGGTGCTGTGGCATGTTGCCCTGATCCCCCTTCAGGGCCCAGGGCTCTCATTCCCCCAGCTGCTGGAAGTTGGTTTCCATGGGTGCACAGCTGAATCACTCTAGGAATTGTCCTCAGCCGAAGGGGGCTGCCTTGCCCACGTT
>JAQIFY010002658.1:0-13157 GCA_028533085.1 Varecia variegata | reverse complement strand
GTTTAGCTTAAATGCTAGTGCAACCCTCTACAACCAGGGACTTATTTAATCTCCCTGAGCCTGTTTCCTCATCTGTGAAATGGGGATGATAATTTGTGCCTTGCAGGGTTGTTAGGAAGATTAAATGGGATAGCGCTTACAAAAGCAAATAGTCGAAGGTCTGGCATAGAATCAGCACCCTTCAAGTTTAATACCCTCCCCTTTATAATTACAGCATCTTTTTAATGATGGTGTATTTTATTTACCAAATTTAAAGTGAGGTGTAACTCTGGTCTAATGGCCTGATGTGTAAATCAACATTTTAAATTAGGCTCAGTCTTGCCTGCTCATGATGATTACCTTCCCCCGTTTCTCAAAAACCCTTGTGAGTGGGCCCAGACCCTACCAAGCTCCGTTTCTCCCCAGGAGTCTAGTGCTGAGAATAAAAATAACAGACAAACAACATGAAACAGCTCTGGATTCCACTGCAGAAACAGCAGAGGCATATAGTAAAGTTTCTCTTTACACATATGCAACAGCATACACAGCCTTGGAATGCAGAATATTGCCTCAATCAGTATTAAAACACCTCAATTTTTAATGGAGAAAAATCCAGGTCACCCAATCTGTGTGTCAGAAAGAAGTGCTTTAGGCATGTCATGTGGTAAATAAAAGCATAATTGCCAATTACTTTGTTCACTGCAACAAGTTTTGCACTATGCAACATCACCATAAAGATGCCACAAATTATTCTTAAGCCAAGTGTTGAAGAAATAATTGCCCCTACCACCTACCCACAAAAAGAATCCAGAGGAAAATGGTACCCCAATCTCTATGTACCTATCATTCATATATATATATATATATATATATATATATAAAATCTCCCTTAAGTAGATGAGAAATATAATTCCAACAATTCATAGGAAATATTTAAATAGATAAACTCATACATGATGAAATATTTTCAGAAAGAATAGTAATGCCACAGTATTGAAGAGAATGAAAATTCAAATCCTCACTTGATTTTAATAAGATGCCTGGGCTACAGTTTAACATAGCAACAGTGCTAAAAATAAGCAGTGAGGATACGATTTTTCTACTTTCATTAGAGAAAACATAATGTATGGCCAAAGATATTCAGAAGGAATGAATATGCTGTGAAGAAGAAAATACAGCAAAGAAACCACAGGGTATGAGTTTTATGTCTCTGCCTTACAGCATCAGACCATAGGGAGTTAAGATAAATCCAAGTTTTAATATGTTGTCTTTTTATACCCCAGGCATTGATACACATCTGTTCATTCCTCTAGCAGCACTTTAGTGATGGATGCATTTGACCCTAGGTCCGTCCTCACCCCCTGGAATTCTGAAGCTGGAGTGAATTCTGGAAGGCATGCTGAGTGAGTCTGGCTGGAAAGCATACGTGCAAGCTGCTCAACCCTGCAGGGCAGATTGGTAAAGGAAATCAGCCCCGCCGCTGTAGATACGCCAGCTCCTATTCAGGACCATGGACAGCAGACATTAGACTATTTGCTTGCGGTCTGTGCCTTAGAGACAATTTCTTTGGTTTCTAGAGAATACAGGTAAAAATGAGGTGACTACTTTGAGTTACGCAGTGTAAAAAGAGGGCTACTGTGATGCAGTTTAGCCCACTGGACGTGGGCAGCGTGCCAGACCCCTGGGAGGTGCTCTGGGTTATCCCAACAAGACAGGCCAGGGCCTCTGCCAGGGCCGCTGTCACTGAGACCCCAGTCCAGTTGGCAGAGACAAGGAATACCAATCAACAAGGCAGGAAAGAGTGAGCTTTAAGCTAAACCGTGAAAGATTTAAAGAGTGTGCTGACTGACAAGGAGGTAATGTGGAAAGTAAGAAAGAGGGATGAACAAATGCAGATAAAAACAAGGTGTGCTCTAGGGAATGGTTGGGGAACTAACATTTTCCACAGTTGCTTTCATAAGTCAGCTGCATTCACTGTCTCCCTTATCCTCACCTCAGCTCTATGAAATCAGGATTACTATTCTCATTTTAGATATAAGGAAAATAAAATGGAAAGAAATTAAGTAGCTTGCTTCAGGTCATGCATATAGAAATTGACAGAGCTCACGGTCAAACCCAAAATCTATTTTATTTAAAAGTCAGGGCACTCTCTACTGCCCTCTACCCTTTTTCAGGATGCATCTTGTAGTTTCCAAGACACTTCTATGGTTTTGAACATACGTGTGCAAACATATATTCAAACAGAAATCACCTGAAATAAGGATTCTGAAGAAGTACAATTTTGTCTGTACATATCTTAGACCAAAAAACCTTTAAATATTAGGCATTATAGATATGGTTTCTGCCTATTCATCTAGACTCAATGCTCACTTAATTATTGAAAGTACTGAGTATAGATTCAGCTAATAACGGATTAATTCCTCACATGCATAAGAAACTTACAAAGATGAAAAGAACCGAGTAAAGAAAAGGAACTAGCTTTTGCTTCACTGCTTTTGCCATAATGCCATAAATACCAGAAAAAGTACAGATTCTCTTACCATCCACCTCAAATCATTTCTAAGGTAGTCTAAGATCATTATTTATTCTTATGCAGAACTTTCCATTTTTACAAATGTATTACTATAATGTTAAATGAATTATAATTTTAAGAAAACTCTGACAGGAGGTTATGCAAGAATAAAAATATATATTTTACAAATACGAATTAAACTTTCAAAGTATAAAGGATTTTCCTGAGATCAAATAGTAAGGTCATAGCAAGGTCAAGTACACACAAAATTTAGTTTAATAATTATGTGAGTTGCATTACGCTCAAAGTTAAAGGGACCATACTCAAACCCCTGGTGCACATTGGAGGGTGACAAATGCTTGCTTATCACACATGCTCGTGCACACTTGACTCAAGCAGACATCCCTCATTCCTTGATTAATTCATTCATCCTGTAAACATCTTGTAACTTTTGTCTAGATGTCTAAAACTGTGCAAATACTATGACAAAAAAAAAATTAAAAAAATAAGGTATAATCCTGGTCTTAAAGAAGAAGGATTGAGAGAGACAATGAATATGAAGTTATAATTCCAAGTAGTAAATACAGCATTGTTATTTGCAAGATATTTTGAGGTAGAAGGAAACCTAAACCCAGGTAGAGGGCACCTGGGTTTCCTAGCATACACGCTTAGGAAAAATCTTAATGAATAAATATTAGTTATCTAAGTTAAGAGGGAACAAAATACAATAGGGAAAAGTCTGTGCTTCATGGGAAAGCTTCATTGTCTAGAGTACATTTTTCCACGTTATTTCATTCTAACCTCCCATTGAGCTATTTTACAACTCAGTAAGTTGTCAATATGCATTAGCAATGCAAAATAATTTCTGCCTATAGACAGGCAACATTCTACCTGGTGGAGTTTCAATTGGCTTCCCTCAACCACTAAGGCAGAGACCAGCTTTGCCTCAATTTGCACATTCTTTTCAATTTTTCTGATCTACAGTTATTTCTGTTCCTTGGATTCTCCTTTGAATTTGTTATAACATCTTTCTATTTCTTATATTAATGAGTTAAATTAAATATTTAACGTGTGTTCATTTTATGGCTGTATGAGGGTGATGATTTTACCTAGTTTTAGAAATTATTCTTTAACTCTATATTCCAGAATGAAGACACTGGAAACTACAGGGACTCAGGTCTTGGAGAATAAAAGATGATCCTGTTAATACGATTGAAATTTTATTCTCTGTTGCAAACCAAGGCAGTCTACAGACTGTCAAAGAAAGAGACATGAGAGTTAAGACACAATGTGCTGTTATCATCCTTAAAATGTGTTAAATAACTCTCTTTTTTCCTTACTTATGAAATGAGAACTGTAATGATATATTCCTCCTAGAACTAAAGAATTTCCAGTGTCAAATGTGATTTCAACATTTCAGTTCTGCTTAAGTTGTCATTACTCTGATCTGGTGCGAACATTGTCTTTAAATATTGCAGATTCTGAGTATCCATAATGAGAGTTTTCTACTCTTAGGAAGAACAAAGACCTAGCTGTTCTCTCTACCACATTTATGAGACAATATAGCAGCACAAGACACTGTCAACTGCAACAGCATTAGGGAAAAAAAAAAATAGGAACCAAGAAGAGACCTGCGAAGGAAAGACCACAGAGACTTTCTTTGTATTTTGAAGTATTTTTAATCTGTCTTTTCTAGTGTCAAAGTTTTATTCAGTATTATTCAGATAAATGTTAAGCTTTCTTCCTTAGGGACAGTAAAAACTTTTTATTGGTTTATAATAAATAGAGTTTGCAGGTCCATGAACAGAAGAGTACTACCATGGCTTTTAAATAAAAGCATACAATTAACTTATTTTATCCAAATTAGTGGTTAGAAGTATGAAATAATCAGATGAGATGAAAGTCCAAATATGGCAGATCTAATATTAAGGTGATTACATATCAATGCTGCAGTCATGGTTGTCTACTTCTCCTAACCAGGAAAAACAACCAGCTGACACTTGAATAGCCCGGAGCTTGAACTGCCCACATGAAGGTAGTGATGAAGGGGTGACTTCAGACCTGAAAAGACTATTGATGTGTGTTATGATCCTGAAAATTAAAGGTCAAAGCAAGTCCTCTCTAAATGATCCATCCACAGGGATGGCCAAAGTCTACCTGTTGGAAAGAATATGGCAAGGTCATATGCTTAAATGACAAAATGGACTTAAGGTGGCCAGGGAGGACTACGTGAGAAATGAAAAAGAACTATACATCAGTGCCTAAAAAAGAGCTGAAGAATAGGTTATAATCAAGAAGTGTGTTTGTTTAATTGGTGCAGTGTGACTATAACTATTATTATTGAGAATTGACTTTAGTTACATATGTAGCAGGCATTAAGCACTTCCAACCATAAGATATCATGATGTTTTTTTTTTCAATTCTTTTTGTAAAAAAAAAGAAATATTTTTAAAAATACAATAATATATTAGCATTGCTTACTTATAAAACATGTATAGACAGTGAAATTGCTCTCCATTTCATTTGATAAGTGCAGTCACTTGGATAATAAAGTAATTTCTATCTGTATCACCTTGAAATTATTAGCAGTAACTAAGAATAAAGAGTTAGAATATTATAATTAAAGGTTGAAAGAGGCATAGCTAACGTGTAAAATATTAACCCTGACAGATGCTTTCTAGAGAGTACCTACTGTACAACACTCATTCAGATATTTAATTAAAATGCCTGGTCCACCTAATGCGAGTCCATGGGAATAACAGTGCTTCATTATCCAATATGACTTAACACTAATAGATGTGTGCACTCAGTTGAAACAACTTTACCTAAAATAACGTGACATCAAAAAGCACTGATGAAATTTTGTATATAAATGGGACAGGTTTTCCATGATGGATACTCAAAAACGTTTTATGAATAATGAATGTGACTGGGTTTCTTCACATAGGTGATCTATGTGTTTCAGGTTCTTTAAGAGCACATGAGCATCTAGATATTAACTTTCATTTTGTAATCAGGTGTGGTTGGAGATTTACTAAATTTCAATAATTATTCTACCTTTACTTAAAATGCAGCCTACTTCTAATCATTTTATTTCCCTACTTAAATTCCTTTAGGAATTCCCCATTTCTAATGAGTTTAGCTCAGAATTTTAAAAACTGTATTCTAAACCTTCTTGGTTCTTGCGCTCCCTTTGCAAACCTGTCTTCTATTTATTTCTTTTATATTCATTTTGTCCTTCCCACCTCCCATTCCCCTAACTAGACAGAGAAGATCTCCTACCTTCATGGTCCTGTGCAAAATCTATATTCCTCCTTCTACCTTCTCCACTCCTCTCAGCCAGATGCAAGATTTCATAACTCTGCACCTCACAACAGTCAGAAATAATTTGAGTAGTACTTTTTTTCTGTTTTGGTTATCAAACTAGTATTATATTATAATATTACTGCCTCATCTTACACGTATAGTAAAATTAGTATTGGTTTTGAAAATGAAAAATCCCATTGGAAATTCATGATTCCAAAATGGAAAATAAAACCCTGATAATGTTTCATTAAAGTGGTGAGTTGATTTCTTGCTCTGCAGAGTAAGGAGATTTTGGTACAGACCATGTTTTCTCTTTGAGGTATTCCCAGACTTCCACTTTAGTCTGCTTTCACTTATTGCACTTCTATCTACATGTCTCATCTTGATCTGTTGAACTGGATCATGATTATCATTAACAATACCAGCACTTCCATTTACTGTGATGCTTCTAGATTAAGGAAACAGGCAAAGGTCTGGTGGAGCCCAACAGCCTCGTTTTGGCTCATGGGATGAGCCTCTCCAGATCTTTTCCTGTGGGGCATCTTTGGCTGTCCTACCAATGACATCTTTCTTCATGAACAACCATCCTCAAGACAAAGACCTGAATAAAGAGCTGTTCTGTTTCTGTTCTGACCCCTGAAAATACCCATGCCAATCATGAAAGAGCAACCAGTATATTACAAAGCTGTGTTGGAGTTCCCCCACATGATTTCAATCCAGGGTTTGTGTCTGAGGGCTGTTTTTTCAAAGGGAACATCTGTCAGAGAGGTGGTTTGCCAACATGGGGAATGCTCTATTATTTTTGAGGTGATTCTTTAATTCCAAAAGGCCAATTATAATACCTCTTGAGATGGTAAAAACCCCCTTCAGATAATTACGTAAGCCTTTAGAAGTTCTAAATTTCCCCAAACTCCTAATTAGCTCATCAGAGGTGAACATCAGATAATCATTTTGTAGAGTCTTGGGTAAAGGTTACCATCTTCACTGCAGGGTTCCTGGGAACCCTCAGTGTGAGAGAGCACTAATTCACACATCAGGACATTTTCAACAAAGTCCATCAAACAAATAAGTAAATAAAAACTGCTTTTAACTCCCAACCAGTATGCTAGAAGACATCCCTTTTTATTTTATTTCCTTAATTTAAAAACGTTTTATTAGTTACACACAATGAAATCTCCAGAGTGAGTCACCCTTTGAGGCTTCAGCAGATAACACAGCAAGGTAGGCAGAGGTCACCGAAAAATGTTGGGTTGACAGCTTTGAATGGAGCAGAGTGACTAATCAGAAGGATCTTAGGGAAGAGCAAAGGTTACCATAAACCAGAACTACTACTCAAAAAAAAAAAAAAAAATGCAAGTGCAAGCAGATTTATTTTATTTGTTATTTTACTCAGACACAATCACATCTTTCAACTACCATATTGCAGCATAACCATAACCATTAATATAACAGCTACCATTTATTAATCCCTTCTACTACATGGTAAATAATATTGTGTGTATACATATATATATAATTTCAAATTCCATTACAGTAGGGGTTCTTATAACGATAATGTGAAGTGGAATTCTGTAGCCCTGCCTCCTCCCCTTTTTACCTCCTGGCTTTAAACACAGATGCAGTATCTGGAGTTGCAGTTGTTATCTTGTGAACAGGAAGAATAGACCATGTCATGCCCAGGAAACACTGAATTTCTGCCAACTTCTAGACCTCTGGTCATGTGAGAAAAAACAAACCCTGATTAGGAGTCAACGTTTAAAAGCTGAAATCTAAATCTTCTTGATTCTTTCACAACCTACTTTTGCAAATTTGTATTCCATTTCTTTCTTTTATATTTATTTGGTCATCCCCACCTCCATTCCCCTAACTGGACAGGTAAAGATCCACATATATCACTTATATATAAATCACATACATATCATTTAATTTAAACCCATTCACCCTGGGCAAGTGGCATTATTAACTCTATTTTTACAAAGGAAGGGATACTTGCTCAGAAAACTTAACCAAGTTTCTCAACAACACACAGCCAATGGTGACAACAATGGGTTTAAACATAGTTTCGTTTGGTTCTAATAACCTCTCTCTTAACCATCAAACCACGCTGACTTGAAACACATTTGAGAGCATTTGTGATTGAGCCCCACATAAATCCTTATATGGTGAGCATATTTCTTAAGTTTCTTAGTTATTTTGTGCTTTGCCTAAGTATAGCAAAGGTTCCTACAATACATCCAGGAATTCAGACCTCCTTTTCCTCCCATGAGAAAGGGAAGCCAAAAACCAAAGTAGGTCCCTGCAACAATAGGCACCAGAGTGAGGGTTTGGATAAGCAGAGATGCTTGCAGATCTTAAGACAGAATGTTGCTTTGCACTGTGGAACAGACAAGTCAGAGAACTCCAAAGGGTTTCTATTCCTACGTTTGTATAGGAGTATCTTCCACATCCATTAAACAAGCAATTATTAAGCACCTCATATGTGAAGATCATCCCGTCTCAACAGGATGGACATTTCGGGTTTTAAGATGTTGAGGCCGGGTGCGGTGGCTCATGCCTGTAATCCTAGCACTCTGGGAAGCCAAGGCAGGCAGACCATTCAAGCTCAGAAGTTCGAGACCAGCCTGAGCAAGAGTGAGACCCCTGTCTCTACTAAAAACTTAAAAAGAAATCAGCTGGACAACTAAAAATATATAGAAAAAAAATTAGCCGGGCATGGTGGCACATGTCTGTAGTCCCTTCTACTTGGGAGGCTGAGGCAGTAGGATCGCTTGAGCCCAGGAGTTTGAGGTTGCTGTGAACTAGGCTGACACCAGGGCACTCTAGCCTGGGGCAACAGAGTGAGACTCTGTCTCAAAAAAAAAAAAAAAAGCACATGTTGAGATTAGAACTTTAGGTTCCTATATTTTCTTCTCCCTCATCATCAAACATGAGATACTGATGAACAGAAGGCGAATGCCACAGCAACCCACGGTGGCCAAGTGTACCAGTGAGGGGTGCATTTGACTGCAAGCACCAGAAACGCTGACTCAATCAGGCAGTGCCACAGCATTCCACTTACTACACATTATCCCTACACGAGTCTATTCTAATGGAATTTGAGAAAAGTCTCTTCCCAGCTATTATAATAGAAGCCAGCCAAAAAGGGTGAGGCTGGCAGCAAGTATTGGATTGGACAACAGAGTCAAGCACACAGGCTGCCGCAACCCCAGTCAGAGTAAAGGCTGTGGCTAACTTGGTTGCCTTTCCTCCTCCCCTCTCCCTCCTGACTGCTCCTCTCTCCTGCGCTTGTCTGTACGTCTCCTCTGGGAGCTTTCCCTGGGTTCCTCGGTGTGGGTGGCACCCTTGCTTGAGTGGAGGCTCTATCAGTTTGCCTCTTTCTAAAACCCGCCACCGAAGGCAGACTGTGACCCCCACACACACCCACAGGCCCCGAAGCAGCACGTCCTCAGCATCAGCTCAGGTTCAACCTGATGGGGAGACTTGATGCCAGGGTATGGAGCTAATTTTGAATTTTGAATTGGAAACCACTCAAAAAATGAGCGAGCAAGGGAGTGCCCAAATCCAGGCAGCATTTAAGTGTGGTGTGTAGCTAATGGTTTCCTCGTATTATTCGTTAATGCACAGGGAGAAAATTATCTGATTTGACAGAAACATCGTTTCTACATTTTTGAAGAAGAGTTAAGTTAATAATCCTTAAATTCATCCTTTCAAACATAGTTAAAAATTATTTCCCTGGAGAAGAAAAGCTCGGAATACCATAAGGGGCGAAAGTAGACCATGTAAACAGCTCCCCCTACAGTTGTGCAGGGCATAGATGACTTCATTTATCACCAGAAGCCTGAGGACATTAAAGCCGGTAATTTGAATCAAAGAATATAAATAAATATTTAAATTTCAGTAATACACCTTTTACTTTATACTTTGCCTAGTTTTCTAAAGCATATTTCCATTTAAAATGCTGAAATCTATACAAGGTGACATCATTTAGGGAACTTCAGCTGCTTGTATGATTTATTAAGTCTCCCAGGACCGTATTACTGAATATCCCCAAAGAACATTCATAAAATTGAGTTGGTATTTACAGAGACTCTTGTGTAGTGCACTTATTCTTGTGAAAACTAACTTATTTAAAATCATATTTCTGTTTGTCCAGTGAACAAACAGAAATAATATCATGAAACAGGAGATTGGCAACTGGATCAGAGAAATATTGCTGTTAAAACAAGCAAACAGATTCAAAAATAAAAAGCTATAGAATAATACCGATAACTTCTACCTTTTCACTTGGGAACAGTAGCTTTTTGCTTAGGAACAGGTACATAAATATATTCTATTTTGGGGTGCAAACTTTAATTATGAAAATAGTGACAATAATCTTTACTGAACTTGTAAAAACTGTTCTCAGTCACAGGCCTTGCTCTTTCCCAGAAATAAGATAGTGGAGAGTTCTGGTGTTTCTATTTATACCTTTTCATCTTTCCAAAAATGATTTATTATTGTTCTTGTTGTCTTTGAGGCAGAGAAGTTTTCCAAAAACAAACAAACAAAAATATCACATAAAAACCTATACACAAAATTCAACAAGTAATGAAATAAGAAATTATAGATAAACATATAAAATTAAAATTGGGGAATGGGAGCATAAATGTATGTTGCCAAAATAGTCCATACTAACAACCAATACTATTGCTGTGATTAAGCATCAAATTTGGCTCCGAGCTTCCAAGCAGACAAAGGAGACCTGCAAGATGGTCAATAACAAGTATCAGGAAAAAAATGCACTAGAAGAGCACTTTAGCTTTTTCTAGCACTACATTCTTAAAAATGCATCCCTCACATATTACAATGTCAGTGTTATAAAAAAAAGTGGCCATAACAAGATTTTCACAACAGAGGCATTACAATATTTCATAGGGCTCTTTCTTATAATGGCCTTGTGATGACAGCTCAATGAAAGTGATTTTGCAAGGGGATACGCCACTGTAGTTCAAATAAGTAACCTGTGGTAGCCCGACTGACTGAGAATCCTTGTTTATAGCAGAGATCTTACAACCAATATCCTTATGAGGCCTTTTCATTTGCTTTGGAAAAATAAAATACAGTCAATTGCTCCAATAAAGATTCCAAGAGAAGGACCAAATGGGGGTTGAATTGTCTTCTTCCTCTTGTAAGGAGTTGGTCATTTTCCGGAACATACATGCCAAGATGGAGACTATAGTGATTCCCCCCCTGTTACATGTTTGCTTATTCGTTTGTACACATGAGAAATGGACGGGGGTTGGGGCGGGGGGGAAGAACTGTCTATGACCGAACAGATTTGAAGCCAAAGCAAGGAGGAAGGTTCTTTAGAGTTCTGTATGATCTGAATCAGCTCAGCTATCAAAAAGGAAAAGTATCCCAAATAAGTAAACAAACAGACCAGATAAACCTCAGGAATAAGCTATTCACAAAGAAAAATTAGAACTTGCCATATAATCATTAAATAATTTCTGATTCTCCTAGTAATCTAAGAAATGAAAATTCCAAAAAAAATGGAATATAAGTTTTCATCGATCTAACTAAACAAAACTTAAAATCTTAATTTTAGTACTGTGAGGTTGTGAGGGACAGGCAGGCTCATACACTGCTAAGGAAAACAAACTGAAAATAATTTTGACCAGCATTTCTCTACTAAGAAATAACTCTCAATGAATTATCATGGGCTATATTCACATATAAAGACATTTACTATTTATAAGAAAAATATTCTATATTATCTGTAGGTCCCAAAGTAAAATACTGGTTAAAAGGTTTCAAAATACAACATATGCACTATAATCAATAATATATTCAAATATATGCACATAGGAAAAAATCTGATGGGGTTAGGGTAATTCTCATATTTTGGGTATGAAGTGTTCCACATTCTCTACCTTTGATAATGAAAAAAATAATTATTTCTAATATTAAAAAGTTATTAAACTTAACTTTTTAAAGCTAACCTATGAATTGAAGTTAAAAGTAGATTTGCCAATATTAACTTAAAAAATTAAATTAAAAGAAAAATTTATTATTGTTTAGTTATTTAAAATGACATAAAAACTACTGGGACTAAAAATGGTTTACTTTCCGACATTCTGGAGTTTTTTAGAGTGCTGGAGACTTCCTTGCAAAATGTCTTTTTCAGATCCTTACAAATCACAACATGTTAAACTGGTTCACTTAGCACTGAGCAGATTGAAAGACGCTGTGCTCCAGCCTCAGGCTGCTCAAGGAACCTCCAAATTATAGTAATTACAAATTTAACCTCTCTGAAATAAAGCAGGATTTTGAGTGAGGAAGACTGTTTTGTCTGATAGGATTTGAGGAAATACTGGGAGAATTACAAATAAAATTCAGTCTTACACTCCTAAAGACAGTCGAGTCATTGAATTTAATGTGAGAAGGGGCTTAGAGATCATCTACTTTTGAATCTTTTCCACACTTTTCTAGGAGAAAACTATAGCCCAGACAAGTAAAATGTCAAGTTCTGAGCTCGGTCTAGTCCTTATTTGACACATTTGCATACAGCTTTATTACCTGGATTAATCCTCTTATACATAATTTTTATGACAACAGTTGCATAAACACTATGTATGGCAACATTGTCCAACAGAAATATAATGAAAGCCACACATGTAATTTTAAATATTCTGTTTTCTTGCATGTTAAAAAAAAGGAAAAAGAAACAGGTGAAATTAATTTTAATAATATATTATTTAACCTAATATATAAAGGTTTTCCAAAATTACTAGAAAGAAAGAACTAATAAAGATCGCAGAATAAATAAATGAAATTGAGGTTACAAAAATTAAAAAGCTTCTGCACAGCCAAGGAAACTATCACGAGAACAAACAGACAACTTGCAGAATGGGAGAAAATATTCACATGTTACACATCCAATAAAGGGCTGATAACTAGAATCTATAGAGAACTCAGAAAAATCACCAAGAACAAATCAAACAACCCTATCAAAAAGTGGGCAAAGGACATGAACAGAAACTTTTCAAAACAAGATAGACTAATGGCCAACAAACATATGAAAAAATGCTTACATCTCTAATCATCAGGGAAAGGCAAATCAAAACCACAATGACATATCACTTATCTCCAGTGAGAATGGCCTTTATCAAAAAGTTCCAAAACAATAATGTTGGCATGGATGCGGAGAGAGAGGAATACTCATACACTGCTGGTGGGACTGCAAACTAGTTCAACCTCTGTGGAAAGCAATATGGAGATAGCACAAAAAGATACAAGTAGAACTACCATTTGATCCAGCAATCCCATTACTGGGCATCTACCCAAAAGAACAAAAGACATTCTATAAAAAAGACATCTG